>PVKH010041931.1:0-10888 GCA_004027955.1 Chaetophractus vellerosus
GGAAAACTTAAAAAATGAAAAAGTTTTAGAAAAAAATTTTTAAAAGTAAAAATAAAATAAATAAAATAAATAAATAAATAAATAAATAAAAGTAAAAAAATAGAAAAAAGAAAACTAGACATTGTCAGCGGACTGGACTATTCAAAACATGTGAAAAAAACAATAAGACTACATGTATACAAAATTTTTTCCTGATTTTGCCTTGTTGGCACTATATATGATGTCCAGTCTGTTTTGTGGCACCTTCCTCTTCTCACTTTCAAGCATCCCATCTTTTTACATTTAATTTTCAGAGAAATTTTAGGTCACAGCAGAGTCACACACAGACTACAAGACAATCTCATGTATTCATCCTCCTCCTCCATTCCCCTCCTTACCAAAACCTTTTTGTATGTGGATGACAGCACCAACATAACTGACAAATAGTGAAATGTAGTTCCCCAACATTGTCATTGGTCCACATAAAAGTCCACATTGTAGTTCGTATACTTTTATAAATTTTGATGACTTTCACCCTGTCCCATGTGCAACACTGCAAGGCAATGAAAAACACTTCCATGGGTCACCAAGCCCCTCATTCAATCAACCCCATCCCTCCCCACCACCCCAGGGTCCACAATGTCCCCTCAGCTCAACTCTCCAGATGACAGGATTCACAGATTCACGACACAGAGTGTCCTGGCTCACTGGTTCATTCCCCACTGGGAACCATCCCTGCTCCCATGTCGCCCCCTGTCTATTTCTGAGTGAAACAGACCTACAAAAATAGGGAGCCCATCTCCCTCCCCCACACCATGCAGATTCTCCACCCACCAACACACTACACCACTACAGATAGAACACTCCCACATATCCACGAGGCCCCCCATAAATATATGTCCCTGAATGCACCTCAACCCTCACCCCCAAGCTGTGACACCTCCCATCCACTCTGTTACAAGAGCACTCCCACTACTTCAGTCTTCACCCCTTTGGCACAAATCCCAAGCATTCATCTGGGTCCCCTACATCCCCTCAAAGCATTCTGAGCTCTCCGACCTGTCCCTCCCATTCCTTCCAGCCAGAAAACCTGCACCACAAAACCCAACAATATCACCACTCACCTGTCCCATTCCCCTAACATGCAACCATGTTCTATCACCTCAGCACAGATTATGTCCCTATGGATGATGTCCCACTACTTTCTCTTCTCTTTCTCTTTCTTTTAAACCTATTTTTCAGATCCGAGTTCTAAGGGTCCGCTCAATTTCCTTTATTCATATCAGTGAGGTCATGTACGCCTCATCCTTCAATGACTGGCTTGCCTCGCTCAACATAAGGTCTTCAAGATTCATCCATGTTATTCCGTGTGTTAGCACTTTACTCCTTACTGCTGAGTAGTATTCCATTGTATGTATGTACCACATTTTGTTTATCCATTCATCAGCTGTCGGGCAACTGGGTTGATTCCAACTTTTGGCAATTGTGAACAGTGCTGCTATAAACATTGGTGTGCATATATCTGTTTTGTGTCTTTGCTTTCAATTCTTCTGGGTGTTTACCCAGCAGTGGAATTGTTGGGTCATATGAAAGATCTGTCCAGATGATGGGATTCACAGATTCACACCAGAGTGACCTGGCTCACTGGTTCATAGGCTCCCCCATAAATACAACCCCTGAATGCACCCTAACCCTCTCCCCCAAGCTGTGGCACCACCCCTCCACTCTGTGACAAGAGCACTCCCACCACTTCAGTTTCCACCCCTCATCCCCACATCCCAAGCATTCATCCGGGCCCCCTCCATCCCCACAAGCATCCTGAGCTCTCCAACCTGTCCCTCCCAGTCCTCCCAGCAAGCAAACCTGCACCACAAAACCCAAACATTTCACCACCCACCTGATCCATTCTCATAACACACAACCACACTCTATCACCTTACCACAGATTATGTCCCTATGGATGATATCCCACTACTTTTTCTTCTCTTTCTCCTTCTTTTAAACCTATTTTTAAGATCCTAGTTCTCAGGGCCTGACCAAATTCCTTTATTCATATCAGTGAGGTCATGTACCCCTCATCCTTCAATGCCTGACTTGTTTCACTCCACATAAAGTCTTCAAGATTCATCCATGTTATCCCGTATGTTAGCACTTTGTTCCTTCTTACTGCTGAGTAGTATTCCATTGTATGTATGTACCACATTTTGTTTAACCATTCATCTGTTTTTGGGAACCTGGGTTGATTCCAACTTTTGGCAATTGTGAACAAAGCTGCTATGAACATTGGTGTACACATATCTGTTCATGTATTTACTTTCAATTCTTCTAGGTATATACCCAGCAGTAGAATTCCTGTATCATATGGAAGATCTATTTTTAATTTTTTTGAGGAACCACCATTTTGTCCTCCACAGTGGCTGTACCAATCCAAAATCCCACCAGCAGTGGTGAGGGTACCTTTTCCTCCACATCCTCTCCAACAGTTATACTCTGCAGTTTATTTAATAGCCACCATTCTAATGGGTGTAAGATAGTATCACATTGTAGTTTTGATTTGCGTTTCTCTTATAGCTAGAGATGCCGATCATTTTTCATGTGCTTTTTAGACATTTGTATTTCTTCCATGGAGAACTGAATTTTCACATCACTTGCCCATTTTATAAGTGGGTTGTTAGTCTTTATTTTCACGGTGTAGGATTTCTTTATATATGCAAGATAAGAGGCTCATATCAGATATACAGCTGCCAAATATTTTCTCCCATTGGGTAGGCTGCCTTGTTATTTTCCTGATAACATCCTTTGGGGTATGAAAGGGTTTAATTTTGAGGAGAACCCATTTATCTATTTTTTCTGTTGCTGCTCATGCTTTGGGTGTGAAGTCCATGAAATCATTTCCTATTACAAGTTCCTGAACATGCTTCCCTACATTATCTTTCAAGGTTTTTATGGTCTTGGCTCTTATGTTTAGATCTTTGATCCACCTTGAATTGAATTTTGTACACAGTGTGAGATGGTGTTCCTCTCTCTTTCTCTTGCATATGAATATCCAGTTCTCCATGCACCACTTGTTGAAGAGGCCATTCTCTCCCCACTGAGTGGGCTTGGTAGCCTTGTCAAATATCAGGTTACTGTATATGCAAGGATTTATATCAGAACTCTCAATTCGGTTCCACTGGTCAATTTGTCTATCCTTGTGCCAATAGATTGCAGTTTTCAGCACTGTAGCTTTGTAGTATGTTTTGAAGTCAGGTAGAGTGATACCTCCAAATTAGTTTTTCTTTTTCAATAAGTCTTTGGCAATTCGGGGCTTCTGACATTTCCAAATAACTTTTGTAGTTAGTTTTTCCAATTCCTTAAAAAATACAGTGTTAATTTTTATTGGGATTGCATTAAATCTGTAAATTAGCTTTGGGAGGATAGACATCTTGATGATATTTAGTCTTCCTATCCATGAACAGGGAATATTCTATTCTTCCATTTATTTAAGTCTTCTTTGATTTCCTTCAACACTGTTGTGTATTTTTCCGCATATAAGTCCTTTACAGCTTTAGTTAAATTTATTCCTAGATATTTGATTCTTTTTGTTACCATTGTAAATCATATTTTGTTCTTGATTTCCTCCTCAGATTGTTCGTGGATAGTGTACAGAAATGCTACTGATTTTTCAGCATTGATCTTATAGCCTGCAATTTCACTGAACTTCTTTCTATGTTTTAGCAGCTTAGTTGTAGATTTCTTGGGACTTTCTATGTATAGGATCATGTTGTCTCCAAATAATGAAATTTTTACCTCTTCCTTTCCAATTTGGATGCCTTTTATATCTTTGTCTTGCCTCAGTGCTCTAGCAGGTACTTCTAGGGCAATGTTAAATAAGAGTGGTGATAGTGGGCATCCTTGTCTTGTTCCTGATCTCAGAGGGAAGGCTTTTAAGATTTCCCCATTGAAGATGATGTTAGCTTTGGGTTTTTCATAAATAGCTTTGTCATGTTCAGAAAGTTTCCTTCTATTCCTCTCTTTTGCAGAGTTTTTATCAGGAAAATGTGCTGTATTTTGTCTAAAGCTTTTTTCTGCATCTATAGAGATGACCATGTGATTTTTTTCTTTCAATTTATGTGGTGTATTACATCGATTGATTTTCTTATGTTAAAACATCCTTGCATACCTGGGATAAAACCCATTTGGTCATAGTGCATAATGCTTTTGATATGTTGTTGAAAGCGATTAGTAAGTATTTTCTTTAGGTTTTCAGTGTCTAGGTTCATTAGAGAGATTGGTCTGTAATTTTCCTTTCTTGTGGTATCTTTGGCTTCAACATTAGTGTAATGTTGCCATCAAAGAATGAGTTAGGGAGTGTTCGTTCTATTTCTATTTTTGGAAGAGTTTAAGCAGGAAAGGTGTTAGTTCTTTCCAGAATGTTTGGTAGAAATCAGCTGTGAAGCCATGCAGTCCTATGCTCTTCTTAGTTGTCAGGTTTTTGATGACTGAATCTGTCTCTTTACTTGTAATTGGACTGTTGAGATCATCAATTTGTGGTTTCGCCAGTGTAGGCTGCTTGCAAGTTTCTAGGAATTTGTCCATTTCCTCTAAATTATCATTCTTGTTAAAATATAATTTTTCAAAGTATCCTCTTATGATGTTCTTTCTTTCTTTGGGTCAGTAGTATATCCTTTCCTTCATTCCTTATTTTGTGTATTTGCATTTGCTCTCTCTTTTTCTTTGTTAGTCTGGCTAAGGGTTTGTCAATTTTATTGATCCTCTCAAAGAACTTGCTTCTGGTTTTGTTTATTTTTTCTAATGCTTTCTTATTTTCTATTGCATTTAGCTCTGATTTGATCTTTGTTTTTTCTTTTTTTTTTCTGCTTCCTTTATGGTTAGTTTGTTGCTGTTTTTCCAGTCCTTTCAGGTGTGCAGTTAATACTTCAATTTTAGCTCTTTCTTCTTTTTCAATATATGCATTTAGAGCTATAAATTTCACTCTCACTACTGCTTTGGCCACATCACATAGGTTTTGATATGTTGTATTGTCATTTTCATCAATTTGAGGTAGTTACTGATTTCCTTTGAGATTTCCTCCTTGGCCCATGGTTTGTCCAAGATTGTGTTGTTTACTTTCCATATCTTCATACCTAATTTTGTTCTCTGGCCCTTAGTGATTTTCAATTTCATTCCATTGTGGTCAGAGAAATCACTTTGTATAATCTCAATCATTCTGAACTCATTGAGAGTTGTTCTGTGGCTGAGCATGTGTTCTTTCTTGGATTATGATCAATGTGCACTCGAGAAGAATGTATATCCTGCTGTATTAGGATGCAGCGTTCTGTATATGTTTATTAGGTCCAGATCTTCTAATAATATTACTCAGGTTCTTTGTTTCTTTACTGATTCTCTGTCTAGCTATTCTGCCTAATGTTGATAATGGTGTATTGAATTTCCCTAGTATAATTGTGGAGGCATTTATTTTTCCACATAGTTTTTACAGTTTTTTCCTCACATATTTAGATGCACCCTAATTAGGTGCATAAATGTTTATGATTGTTCTCTCTTCTTGAGAGGTTAACCCTTTTACTAATATATAGTGTCCATCTTTGTGTGTGATGGTTGTTTTGCACTTAAAGTCTATTTGTCCGATATTAGACAGTCCCGTCCAGTGGGACAGTCAACAGGGGCCTCTGAACCTGTGGGAAAAGAATGGCATGGGACAAGGAGACATGAAGAATGGCAGCAAGACAGGAGGTCTGATCAAGCTGCAAAAGTTTATTGGTGAGGTACAATTATTTATGCTCAAAGGGAGGAGGGAGTGGTTAGCAGGGGGGGTGGCTTCTTAGTTATCTATTGGTAGCTGCTGTTGCTGGGGAAGGGGATAGATTAGCTAACTGCCATTTCCAGTTCTTTGAGAAATCGGTGGAACATGACTCAGGCTGTTTATTATTAACTCGGGCGGCCATGCTGCTGGCAACGAGTACTGTGTGTTTCCTTAATTGTCCCCAACATTAGACTAGCTACTCCTGCCCTTTCTGGTTATTATTTTCTTGTAAAATTGTTTTTCAGCCATTTATTTTCAGCCTCCTTGAATCCCTGGGTGGAACGTGGGTCTCTTGTAAACAACATATAGATGGGTCATATTTCTTTATACATTCTGCCAATCTGTGTCTCTTGACTGGTGAGTTTAATCTGAAAACATTAAGTGTTACTACTCCAAATGAATTTCTTACATCCACCATATTTTCTTTCGGTTTATGTGTGTCCAATATATATATATTTTTTCTCTTTGTGTCATTACTGTTGTTGATACACTCTGCTCCAAGTCTCTCTCTCCTGCTTTTTCCTTTCACCTTTTAGAGCTTCTTTTAGGGTTTCTTGAAGTGCAGGTTTGTTGTTGGCATAGTCCCTTAATTTCTGTCTATCTGTGAATATTTTGAAATCTTTTATGAATGCCAGCTTTGCTGGATAGAGAATTCGTGGTTGGAAATTTTTTTCTTTTAGTATCTTGACTATGTCATACCACTGTCTTATTGCCTCCATTGTTTCAGCTGAGAAATCAGCACTTAATCTTATTTTGCTTCCTTTGTATGTAATGGTTCTCTTTTCTCTTGCTGCCTTGAGTATTTTCTCATTGTCTTGAGCATTGGACATTTTGACAAGTATGTGTCTTGGGGTTGGCCTGTTCGGATTTATACTGTTTGGAGTGTGCTGTACTTCCTGGATTTGTACATCCATATCCCTCATTAGGGTTGGGAAGTTTTCAGCCATTATTTCCTTCAAAACACCTTCTGTTCCTTTTCCCTTCTCTTCACCTTCTGAGATGCCTATAATGCATATGTTTGTGCATTTTGTGTTATCAGTTAAATCCTTGAGTTCATGCTGGATTTTTTCTAACTTTTTATGTATATTTTCTACTATCTGTTTGATTTCAGATATGCTGTCTTCCAAATCACTATATCTTTCTTCTGAATATTCAAATCTGCTATTTTGTGACTCCATATTCTTTTTGATTTCTTGGATTTTGCCATTCATCGGCATCATATCAATTATCTTTTTATGCATGTTTACAATTTCTTCAGTATGTGCTCCCAGTGTCTTCTTAATATCTTTAATCTCTTCCTTCATTTCCAGAAGTTAGTCCTTGATTAGTTATTCTATGTTCTGCTTCTCTTCCAGATTTTTGGTTTGTTTTTTGGAGTGGTCCGTGTCTTCCATTATCTGTGCATGGCTTGTCATTTTTTTCTGCCCTCTGGTCATCATTTTATCTCGATGGCTTTGTTCAGTTGATTAGCTACTCTTTCTGCTCTAGATTTTTATTTAGCTTGTAGTTCTGTGTGTGTGTTAAGATTTCTCATTCATACTTTCTTCCCCTTGTTGTATTTCCTTGCTTTGTTCTATGTTCCATTGAAGGATGAAGATTAGAGACAGAGCAATCAAAAGGGGTGAGAAAATAGAAGGGATAATAGTACTATTGATAAAACTTCGAAGAGGGGCTGTATCTGATTTAGTAAATTGAATATTTAACTCATGTAGGCAGTGTAGAGTTATGGGGGAAAATTGGAGTGCCTGCAATGGAATGGGGAATCAAATAAAGAAAAATATATAGAGTATTTTATATGACCAGAATGATGAGAGAGAGAACTAATAATGAATAGGCTGAAAGAAAAAAAGCTAATATAAAAAGAAAGAAATAAAAGAGAACAGTATAGCCAATATAGAATTTAACAAAGGTGAAATTGGGAGCAAATGAAAACAGGTGGAAATTAAGAACTACAACGGAAAGCTAAATGTAGAAAGATGAAGGACAGAAAGAAGATTGTGTTGGTAGACACAATCACTATACACAGAGGATGGAAAGTCAAGGATAAAGAAGACCAGCAAAGAAGAAAAAAGCTATCAGCACCTAATTTAAAAAAAGCAAAGGAAATAAAACAAACAAAAAAAAACCACCAACAACAAGGAGGAGAGAGTAAAGGTCAGAAGCACACAAGCGTGCAATTAAATCTTAAGGTAAAACAGTGTTCATTTTGGGCACTTGTGGAGCCTCTTATCCTGTCTTCATTAATCAATTGCCTTGCAGCCTTCTCTCTGCAGGCTTTAAGGCAGAATTTAGCAATTAAAGCAAGTCAATGTGTTTCTCTTTATTTTTTGATGTAATAAGTGCCCTTAAAGAACTCCTCTTCTCTACCACCCCCTCATGTGAGGGGACCCCAAACAGGATTGTGGAGACTTATCTATTATTTCCCACTGCCTGACTTTCCTGGGGGAGCTGATACTGTTTCTCAGCCTGGATCTTAAAAGTGGCTGGAACCGCCCTTTGCCGACTCTTGTGTCTGCACCACTGGTAAGCAGATTTGCCACTCCCCCCAGCCAAGCACCACTTCCAGCCAGCTAATTTTTTCCCATAAACTGCTTGGGGGTTCTGGCAACCAAACCCACAGAAAGAAAATCCCTCTCCACCCCCAGTCAGACCTTCCCACTCTTGTGGGTTTTTTTTTCCCTTACAGGCCTACCAGTGAGGTTTTGGACTGCCCAGGCCCCCTCCCCAAGAATGGTGCCCTGCCACCTGTGTTTCTGCCTGGGGCATAAAGAACTCACGACTTTATGTTGCACAATCCAACTCACACTCCAGTTGCCTCCAGACTGATGGAGTTAATATTCCCGTGCCCCAGGCTCCCTGCAAAGACCATGCTCTCAGGCTCCCATCCTCAATACTATGTCCCCTGCTTCAGAGCAGGTGAGTGCACACCTAAACCGATGCCATCTTCTGATAATTTGCAACAATAACATTTTGAAGTATTACATAACTCTGTACATTTTCCCTCAGCAATGTAAAATATTCCAATTGTACATTACTCAGATTATTTTAATAAATTGAATTGCAATTAAAATTATCTTATTCTAGTAACTTTCAGAGAAAAGGCTCTGAATGTGTTAGAACTAATAAGAATCTACACACAAGTTGACTTGAAAAGAGTATGTGTTAACACATGTTGTTTCACTAAGCTCTGACTGTTTTTCATCAATCATAGTATTAATTATGTTCACTTCTCCACACATTCTTAGTGTATGAAATATACCTTATATTCCTATTAGGTTGATAATGCTAAATTTGTCTTTATTTTCAATAAAGGTGAATTCTTAGGCTTTTGTTAAGTATACAGGAAATTATTTAATTCAGTTTTCTACCACATTATAAGGAGGAATCATTCATGCCCTGATCAATAATACATGTGATTACTCCAGAGTCATTTTACTTCAGTAACCTGACCATTTTTCACTCCAGCAATGGGGTCCTTTTCACCTATTTCCTTGAAATCTTGAAAAGGTTCCATTTCAATTTAAGGTCAAATAAATTTCAAACACATAATTCCATATTCTTGATGTAAAAATATTCAGATAAAATCTGGGTAATGTAATCAGCCCAGAAATAGACCAAATCAAGAATATGAGAATGTGGAAAAACAATCCAATTCTCTGAAATTATTAATTGAAGAAAACAAAATTATTTAAATAGTATATATGAGACTACTTGCATAAGATATATGGAAATGCATTGTGGAAAACAGTTCAAGTAACTACAAATGTTTCTGATAAAATTCAGAATAATCAGCAGGTTAAGCAACTATTTCATACCAGAATGATTCTTATTATGAGCAAGACTACTTTTGTCTAGTGGGCCCTATATCTGAATGGGAGAAACTATTGTCTATCAAAGTGTAATATTGATATGCCAAAATTCTACTGTCTTATGAAATAATTAATTTTGAAAATCATTTCAACTAAGGTATATATGGCCTCTGATATATTTTTTTATTTTCCCAGGATTTGTTCCATATTTTTTTTTCCTGAATAATATTACTTTTAAGGAAACCTTAAAGAAGGCCTAGGGATGAAACCACAATATTGGAATATAAAAGGATCCACTTCCACCACACTTGCAGGTAGTAAGAAGACAATCATGGAAATGCCAACTTTGATAAACTTTAAAGTTTTATATTTGCTGATAACCATATATATTGTGGATAATCAAGCTACTTGTATGCACTTGAAGGAGGCTGCAAAATTGATTATAAAAGAAAGCCAAAACATCTAAATCATGAAGTTTAAACAAATCTTAAGAAGTAGTACCACACCATAAGTTACTTAGATTGTTGTGCTATGCCTCAAGCAATAACCCTTCAACCATTTAGCATGAAAAATTTCAGTAAAACATAAAATTAAATTGTATAAAGTCATTTTTTATACTTTATATTATACTTTGAACATACAAAACTGTATAATCCTGATGGAATCTCATATATTGTTTGCCTGATTTTCTGGGAAATCTTTTGACAAGTGTATAATTGGTATTGGTGCTTTTTTAGACCAGGTGTCTGCAGACCAGAAAAAAAAAAGCACTTCATAATCTAAGATCAAAATATATTTGCTCAAATGGAAAATGAAATCAGATAGCTAGTTTTAACTATGTGGTTTTTAAAATTCAAATGCAACTCAATATTCCTTCTTAAAAACACATATAAAGCAAGCAGCAATATGGGGTAAGAGTAAGGAGCTCCTAGAATCAACTTACAACTACAATCAACTACAGTGCTGTTTGGGACTGGTTTCTCTCAATCTAGATGAGATTGCAGCTCGACCCTAAGCCCTAGGCCCACCTTGGGCAGGGAGGAAGCTGGGGGGAATTGTGTCAGCATCTCTTGAGCATCATTCCACCCCTACCCACTCCCTGGAGGAGGTGAGGAGGAGGACCAGTGGTGGGCAGGCAGAGGCATGAAAAATTTGCCACCCCTCTGATGCTGGCATGGAGGGTGCATGCTCTCTGGGATGAAGAAGAGTAGCACAAGCCTGCTGCTCTCTGATGCTGCTGTCATTGCTTCCACTGCTGTTGCTACATCTGTGGCAGGTAGAGGGATGAAGGCAGACA
>PVKH010041932.1:0-10981 GCA_004027955.1 Chaetophractus vellerosus
GTTAGCACTTTGTTCCTTCTTACTGCTGAGTAGTATTCCATTGTATGTATGTACCACATTTTGCTTATCCATTCATCTACTGTTGGGCACCTGGGTTGATTCCAACTTTTGGCAATTGTGAACAATGTTGCTATGAACATTGGTGTACATATATCTGTTCGTGTCTTTGCTTTCAATTCTTCTGGATATATACCCAGCAAAAAAATAAAGAGGATAGGTCTGCGTGTCTGGCACACTATTGTTAATTCACACTGTGCTTCCAAGTGGAAAAATCACAGGGCAAAGACACTGTCACAGTTAGCATGAGATGACCAAAAATACCTGAGGCTTTTCTTGTGGAGAGAATTCCTTACAAAGGGGCTTTTTGTTAGGGAGAGCTCCACCTCCCACCCTTAACCCAAAATGCTGACCAGGTAGATGTGTTCTCACTCCTTTGGCTACTGCTTGTGAACCCAGCCCTGGAAATGCCAGTGGTTCTGTCTTCCTGTTCAAGAAGTGACAGCTTCGAGTCATGTGGGCTGAGTAAATGACTTTTTAGCCAACATTTGTAAATTTCCAGGAATAGCGTCTCACCTTGTCACTGGATTCAGTTCACGTAGTCAGCTACGTGGCACAAGAGGCAGAAACGACTCCTTTGATGGAAGCTGTGGGGTGAGGAGAGATTGCCAGGAGGTAATTTGACCACATTTCTGTGGCATGTGCTGTTACAAGCCCTCACCAGAGAAAATCAGGGCTTAGTGAGAGTGTTGACAGAGCTGGCTAGTGAATGCTTGGTATATGGGGAAATATACCTTTCCTTAAAAGTAACCTGAGCTGAAAAGTATCATAGAGTTGCTGCAGTTAGAACACACAGGGAAGCCTGTAGCTTTTGAGGGAGCAAATAACTCCATGCACCAGTACAAAAAAAGAGGGCTGTTCTCTTCCCGTATCCCTTCTGGCCAGCCAACTTTCCTACTGTACCTCCTCCCTAACCAATAAAACTAACAAAATTCCTGGAAAACCACAGCTCACAGACTTCAGATCTTGATTTGCACATTTGTATGTGGCTAGGGTCCCATCTTGGATAATATATGAGGAAATTAGGCCTAACTTCTGACCTGTTGCTTCTGAATGGGGCAGAATCACAGAGAGTAAAACATTTTCAGATACCCAGTCAGAGAATTCTAGCTGTATCAGAAACGTGTTTTTATAATCTTGGATGACCATCCCATATTCTGTGGATCCCACTATTTTGGAGAATGCAGCTGGATTTCCCAAGTGGGACAGGAGGGAACCCTCATCTCCGTTTCCATGTGCAAGGGACAGGGGTGTGTTCCTCTGCTTTGCTCCCGAGCTCTTCAGCCCCTTGGGACAGATCATGTGGATTGTCTTTCAGTGTCATCAGGGCTTGGAGCAAGGCCTCTGGAATGGTGCCTGGGGTGGTTGCACCCAGGACAGAACCCCAGGCAGGAAGCTGCCTGGTTCTAGTGTGGTTGGGATACCTTGTTCCTGAGTCTAGATTACTTATGTAACATAATCTGGATTTGTGCATCCTCTTGAAAGAAGGAAAGCTTATTTTGGTGTTTGGATATGTGCTGGGTGGCATCTGATTCCCTTTTAAGCTGCTGTCACACCTGGTGAAGACAGAGCTATAGTTTAGAGGTGGCCTGAGTGGAGAGCTTGGAGAGGCCCCTCTTCCTCACTGCTTGCTTGCCAACTTCCAAAGTGTCAGAGTCTGCAACTGCTGCACAAAGGAGAATGGAATTTGGAAAGCCTTTTTCTTCCCTTCATATATGTCTTTTTTATATCAAGGGATAGGGCAACTAGGCTAACCCCACAGAACAGAAGTCCAAATTCTGCTGGGGAGAGGGGAAAAGCGTCAAACCTACTTGGAATAAGTTCACTGGCATGGAACTGTACCTACTTTGAGCCAAAAATCCTGTGAAGTCTCGTGTGGGCTACGAGTCCAATTAAAACAACATTTGGGCACTGTAAGGAGCTAACAGTCATGAAAAATTGTGAGAACCAGGGCTTTAGTGGCAAAAGAAAAAAATTCAAGGGGAAGCCAAGGCCAATTATCAGAACTGCTAATTTTTACCAACCTAATCATTAATGAATACCATGTTTTTGAAAAGAATGTTAGGAGAATAATTGTATTTCAAGGGCTTGAAAACTGCTAAACTCTGAAGTTGTACAATTTATGCAAATTAATATGATAAAAGAGACAATTAAGGTTTATAATGAACAGATAAATACAAATGATCTGGTGAAGAAAATCTAAGTTTCTGCTCTGTCTTATGAAGCAGTGTAATTGATTTTTATAAATGCTAATTTACAGTACATGCTCTGTTAAGTCATTAACACAGAGAAAATGTGGATTTATTATAAGTCAAGGAGTCATATAAACCAAGGAACCAACTACATCTAACCAAGGAGAAGAAACAGAAAAATACACCAAATGTTGGAATGTGACTTTGAAAAGAGAAAAATACTACCAAATTACAGTCTTCCTCTGATCTCCCCTTAATTGTCCAGCTCTCTGGGATGAAAAAAAGCTCTCAACAATCTATATAATGCAATTAAGTTTTTCTCCGGTTCTACATCATTCAAAACTGGCTGGATAGATTTTCCTGAACTTTGGACGTTTTGGTTGGGATGGTCATATCCTGTAACTAAAATGCACTTCAGCGGGGAGATGTTTCTCAGGCAAGGGCAATGACCTATCCCTGAAAAGCCTGTGTCACTTCTGATCAGCAAATGTAATTAGATGCTGTAGACAGAGAAGACCAACAGTGACTCTCACGTGCACCCTACACCAAAGGTCACAAAGGTAGAGGCTCCAGACTGCAGGCAATTTGGGATTGAGATGATTCTCACTTGGGCAACTCATACATGGCGTGTTCCAGCAGGGACTTACCAATTTTTTGCTGTTAATGATGCTCTTGATCCACTACAAGGAGGCCAGACAGTTCACAGCCAAAATATTCCTTTCCTGATGGGGAAGGAATGAGGATTTGGAGAGTAAAAGGAAGTTAGGGGGATTGAGGAAAACAAGAGAGAGATACCTCTTGAGTCCAGGAATTCAGTCTTGCACATTTTTATTCTTGGTGCCCACTACAATGTTCTTCATGTGATAGGTATTTGAAAATGATTTGTTTTGATACGAAAATAGAGGTCTGGTAATTTATATTTCTTTATACTAGAAACCCTGAAAATATGACTTTTAAATTTTGGCACTAGAGATTTTTACCTAGGTTGGGTTAACACTCTGCTTTTGAGTTTTCAAGTTGAAATCAGCAGGAGAAAAAAGGAAACTGAATAGAAAGAGCATCAAGGGATTTTTTGAGAGGGGCATCATTGTTCTAAGGCTTTAGATCTGCTCAAGTCAGAAATTGACTTTTCAGTTACTTTCCTCCTAGCCACGCTCCATTAAACTGTTCCTGGTGAGTTAGGAGCCCCTCCAAGCATTTCCAAATGTCACTTGCTTGTGAATGTGATGTCTTCCTTGATGCTTCTGAAATTCCTAAGCCACGATTCCAACTGTACTTTCAGTTAACACATGTTTTTTCATTCATTCACTTTGTTAACTTTTGATAAATCATACTTGAATTCTGAATTTTAAAATTCTTTTAATTTCTTAACAAAAGGAAAGATGAAAATCTAGATTCTAGGAGCTTACTTTTAACACCCAATTTATCACTTGGAAATAAATACATACTATAGACCAATGCTGTCCAATAGAAGTATAATGTGAATTACATATGTAATTTTACATTTTCTAGTAGTCACTTTAAAAAAGAGGAAAGAAATAGGTAAAGTTAATTTTAATAATATATTTATTTAACCCAAAACATCTAGCATATTATCATTCCAACATGTACAATATAAAATTATTGAGATATTTTATATTCTTTTTATATTAAGTCTTCAAAATCTGGTGTATATTTTACATGTAAAGCACATTTCAATTTTCACTAACCACATTTCAAGTACTCCAACTATAAATGGCTGTTGTCCATCTAGAGAAAGAAAGAACCATCCTTAAATGTATCTTCCAGTGCTGTATTGATTCTTATTCCAATCATAAAATATATACGGGTTACGATGGAGATGAATAGTAGCCATAGTCACTACATATAGTATACGTAAAGCCCTAAATGATGCTAAGATAATAAAGCTGAACAATTACATCTCATCAAAAATAAATTCATTAT
This sequence comes from Chaetophractus vellerosus, assembly GCA_004027955.1. Classification (NCBI taxonomy): domain Eukaryota; kingdom Metazoa; phylum Chordata; class Mammalia; order Cingulata; family Chlamyphoridae; genus Chaetophractus; species Chaetophractus vellerosus. The sequence continues at coordinate 4,194 of PVKH010041932.1, forward strand.
ATTCACTATAACCACATTAAAAAGAGACTTGCTTAGCTGATCCCAAGGAAACCCAAATGTTTTTGAGTCATTAACCAAAGGCTGTACCCAGGCTATACGGTGCAATTGATACACTTGAGGTCACATATAATTTTCTACTTTCATAAAGTCTTTTGGGCAATTGGCTTATGTATAGTACAAAAGAGGCAAAACCAAGTCTTCAGTCCATTTATATGTCAGGTACATATGTTTCAAGGGATCCAGGCTGCCTGCTTGATCCATGGCATATGTCTTATCGCAGCCTTCAGGGGACAGTCCCAAACATCTCAGGGAAGTTACATACCTGGAGGACTAATTCATGGTAGAGAGACACAATGGAAGGTTGTGCCTCCATAAAAAAACAATGGTGACACTCTTCATGGAGACATATAAAACAATCTCCAAGATAAATTGTTCAGTGATAAAAAGCCAAATGTGTATATTAGCAACTGTGTAAAAAAGGGAAAAATTTGTATCTGCTTATACATGCTTGGGCTGTCTTTGAAAGGACACAGGAGAAACAGGCAATATCGATTGTTTTCAAAGAAGAGAAAGAAAGGGGCTAAGAAACAAAGGTAGAAGGAACAATTTTCCCATATACTCTTGCACTCTTTTTTAGAATTTTGTACTGTATGCTATATTTAATATATAACATATGTAATATATAATATATTCAATTCCTTTTCAGTTTTGTACCATGTGACCAAGGCTTGTGGGAAGGTGTCAGAATAGGAAGTTCTAGGAATCAGTCCTTCTATCAAAGCAACTATTGAACTGGCAGGAATTGTCTGAATCAACTATTTCGAAACTCCAGAATCTAGTGGAACACTGTGCAGCATCCAGGAGGGAGCAGAAGGAAGAGGCTAGTAAATCGCAATAGATACTGGTGAGCTTCATCCTCCCTGCAGTGGCTACCCTCTCCCTCCCCTCCCCACCCCTGTCTCCTGGTGTACATCAGTGATGACTGCAGCTCAGGCCCTGGTGCCAGGGTAGACCATAAAGACCTAGTCCTTTAAACTCGGGGGTGGGGATGGGGGTGTATAGTCTATTGCAGATCTCTGCTTTTGATGAGCTACTTCAGGTCACTGGGGGCTGGTTCTTAGAGCAGCCATTTTTCCAACCTCCCTCAGGCAAAGGTGGCAGAGGAATCTTAAAGACCTTTCTCAAAACTACAGAAAATAGTTAAAGGGCCACATTAACTGGGCAAGTGCTGAATTAAGAAAACACAGCTTCAAAAGCCATAGAAGAAGCTCCTGATGCCTTTGCAGGCCCCTACCCAGCCCTCTCCATAATGCAAGGTGGTGCTCCCTTTGTTGGTCCATGGCCTTGTTACAGAGGGATCAGAGTGGCCTTTGAGCACATATTGAGGTGCATGTGTATTAGTGCCAAACTACGGGGCTTGAGTTGAGTTGAGTCTGAGACTGAGCAGGGGAACATGTCCTCCCAGAGTTTGTCCTGAGGGCAGAGAAGCAGCTTGTAGATGGGTGAGACAGTGTGAGAAACAACTAAATTGAAGTGGCCTGGGGCAAAGAACTGTCTACATTCAAGAAAGCATGGAGGAAGGGAAGGAGGTCTGTTTCAAAGAGAGAAGAGGGGGCTTTAACTTAAACTCCTGTAAACTGTAAATGGTATTCCTAAGGCCTCTGGTAAGCAGAAGCCCAGGAAAATATGCAGGATCCATGGCTCCAGCTCCACAGGGGCTGAGATAAGACAGAGAGGACCCTGTACTTCCCATTAGCCTTGAGATGAACTCCTTGGTAGGAAGGCTAAGCTCTGAGGAAGAATACAACCAAAACAGACTCAATTTGCAAAGACAGTAAAAGGTGATTTTTTTTTTTTATTAGCTACTGGCATTCAAGAAAATCTCTGTCATGTCACCATCTGGATACAAACTCAACAAACAGACAGCAACACTTAGAAAACAAGGACTAGAAGGAAACTTCCTTGACATGAAAAGGGCATATATGAAACACCTACCACCAACATCATACTCAATAGTGAAAGACTGAAACCTTTCCCTCTAAGAGCAGGAACAAGACAAGGATGCCTACTGTCACCATTGCTATTCAACATTGCACTGGAAGTTCTAGCCAGAGCAATTAGGCAAGAAAAATAAATACAAGACAACCAAATTGGAAGGAAGAAGTAAAACTTTCCCTATTTGCAGATTATATGATTCTACATAGAGAAAATTATTTAAACAAACACACACACACACAAGAATGCTCCTAGAGCTAATAAATGAATTGAGCAAAGTTGTGTGACATAAGAAAAACACCCCCAAATCATTAGTGTTTCTATACACTGGTAATGAATAATCAGGAGAAATCAAGAAAAAAATTACATTTACAGTAGCAACTAAAAGAATCAAATATATAGGAATAAATTTAATCAAGGATGTAAAGAACTTTTACACATAAAACTATAAACATTGCTAAAAATAAATCAAAGAAGAACTAAATAAATGGAAGGACATTTCATGCTCATAGATTGGAAGGCTAAATATTGTTAAGATGTCAAGCCTACCCAAAGCAATGTAAAAATTCAATGCAATCCCTATCAAAATTCCAATAGGCTTCTTTGCAGAAATAAATAAAAAACAACAATCATCAAATTTATATGGAAGGATAAGGGGCCCCTAATAAACAAAGGAATTTTGAAAAGGAAGAACAAAGTTGGAGGACTCACACTTCCTGATCTTAAAGATTATTTCAAAGCCACAGTAATCAAAACAGCATATTACTGACACTAAGGCAGACATAGACCAATGGAATTGAATTGAAAGTCCAGAAATCAACCATCATTTATGGCCAACTGATTTTTGATAAGGGGGCAAAGACCACTCAATTGGGAAAGAACAGCCTCTTCAGCAAACACTTCTGGGAAAACTGGGTCTCCATTTGCAGAAAATGGAGGTAGACCCCTACCTTACACAAAAATCAACTCAAAATGGGTCAAAATCCTAAGTACAAGAGGTATAACTATGAACCTCCTAGAAAAAAATGTAGGGAAGGCTCTTCAGGACCTTGTGTTTGGCAATTGTTTCTTAGACTTTATACCCAAAGCACAAACAGGAAAAGAAAAATGTAGATAAATGGGACCATATCAAAATTAATAACTTTTGCACCTCAAAGGACTTCACCACGAAAGTAAAATGACAATCTACACAATAGGAGGAAATATTTGGAAACCATGTATCCAATAAGAGTCTAATATCAAAAATATATAAAGAAATCCTTCAACTCAACAACAAAAAGACAAATGACTCAATTAAAAAATGAGCAAAATGTGTCAATAGACATTTCTCCAAAGAAGAAATACAAATTCCCCTAAAGAATAAGAAGATGTTCAATATCATTAGCTATTAGGGAGATGCAAATCAAAACCACAAGAAGATAACATTTCATACCCAGTAGCATGGCTACTTAACTTTAAAAACTGGAAAATTACAAGTGTTGGAGAGTATATGAAGAAATAGGAATGTTCATTAATTGCTGGTGGGTATATAAGATGGTGCAGCCACTGTAGAAGACAATTTTATAGTTCCTCAGAAAATTAAGTATAGAATTACCATATGACCTAGCAATCCCACATGTAGGTATATACCCAAAAGAATTGAAAGCAAAGATTTAAACAGATACTTGCAAGTATCAATGTTCACAGCAGCATTATTCACAATTGCCAAAGGATGAAAGCAATCCAAGTGTTCATCAACCAATGAATAGATAAACAAAATGTGGTATATACACACAATGGAATATTATTCAGCTGTAAAAAGGAATGGAGTTCTGATACATGTGACAATATGGATGAACCTTGAAGACATCATGTTGAGGGAAATAAGCCAGAAACAAGAGGATAAATATTGTATGACCTCACTGATATGGAAAAATTAGAATAAGCAAAATAATAGAGTCAGAATCTAGAATTTAGGTTGCCAAGGGTCAGAATGAGTTAGGAGTTAATGTACAGAATTTTTATTTGAGGTGATGGAAGAATTTTGGTAATGGATGGTAGTGATGGTAGCACAACATGTGAATGTAATTAACAACACTGAATTATATATTGGAATGTAGTTAAAAGGGGGAGATTTTAGGATATATATAAATGTTACTTGAATAAACATAAAAAAAAACTCCATGGGAACTGCATAACACAAACAGTGAACCCTAAGTTAAACCATGGATGATTGTTATTAGTACAATTATAAAATATGCTTTCATCAACTGAAACAAACCAAAGCAAGATGTTAATAATAGGGTGATATATGAGAAGCCTGTATTTTATGCATATTTTCCTGTAAACACACAACTTCTCAAATAAAAAAATGGAAAAATAAACAAGAAACAGTTCAGGCACTAAAACCTGGAGTTAACACTTTAAAATATTAAAAGGTACATTATGCAACAAAAGATTACAAGACAAACCAGAAATGATGGCCCATCCAAAGAAACAATATAAAAATCCTGAAACCATCAAGGAAGAGGACCAGACTTTGGACCTACTGGACAAGGAAATTTAAAAAAATATATCTTCAGTATTGTTTTAATTTGCCAAAGGGCTGCCAATGCAAAGTACCAGAAATGGGTTGGCTTTTATAAAGAGGATTTGTTTGTGGTAATAGCTTACAGTTCCAAAGCCATGAAAAGTCCAACTCAAGGTACCATAATAGGTGCTTTCTCATCAAAGTCAGCTGCCAGGTGGTGAAGCAAGATGGCTGCCCATCCCTGCTGAGGTCTCCGTCTTTCTGCGGCTGTAGGCAAACCTGGCATACGGCTTGTCTCCTACTGGGCCTCCTCTTAGTATTGGTGGCTCCATTTTCTTTTTGAGTTCTGCTGTAAGCTATCAGGCATGTGGCTTCTTTCTCCCTGGACTTCCACTCTTTGGGCCTTTCTGTGGCTTCTCTCCATGCAGATCAGCTGTGGGAAAAACTGGAGTCCTTTCTCTCATCATCGCAGGACCAAATATGGCACCTTCCTTTATCTCTGTCTGTCTCTCTGTGTCTCCATTGATATTAGACCCAGAAAAAGGGCAGAGATTCAACCTGAGTTACTCGCCACCGATGTAGTACAATTGAAAGGGTCTCACACTCAGAAGAATGGATTAGTTTACAAACAATCTTTCTCTTTTTGGGATTCATAAAATAATCTCAAACTGCCACAAGTATGCTCAAGGAGATAAAGGAAAACATGGAGAAAGAACTAAAATACATGAGGAAAACAACGAATGAAAAAATATGGCAATCTCTTTGAGATTCTCAATAGGAACCAAACAGAAATACTGGAGTTGAAGATTACAATAACTGAAATGAAAAATTCACTAGACATTTTTCACAGCAGACTGGATGTGTCAGAAGAATCAGTCATCTTAAAGAAAAGACAACTGAAATAATTAAAGCTGAGGAGCAGAAATAAAAAAGGATACAAAGAACAAACAGAATCTAAGAGACCTGTGAGACACCATTAGGCTAACCCATATATTCATTATGGAAGTCCCAGAAGAAAAAGAGAAAGGGGCAGTGTATTAGTCAGCCAAAGGGGTGCTGATGCAAAATACCAGAAATCTCTTGACTTTTATAAAGAGTATTTATTTAGGGTAGAAGCCCACAGTTACCAGGCCATAAAGCATAAGTTACTTCCCTCACCAAAGTCTATTGCTACATGTTGGAGCAAAATGGCTGCTGACGTCTGTGAGGGTTCAGGCTTCCTGGGTTCCTCTCTTCCTGGGCTTGCTTCTCTCTGGGCTCAGCTCCTCTAGTTTCTCCACAAGATCAGCTGTAGACTATGAGGCTTTCTAGGCTTTGCCTCTTGCCACAAGACCAGCTGTGTACTGTCAGGCCAACAGCTCGTCTCTTTTCTTGGGGCATTCTCTTCTTCCTCATGACCAAGGCCTCTGTGTGCTTACTTCCTGGGGCTCCAGCTCAAAAACTCCAGCATCAAAACACCAACTCTGTCCTTTGCTCTACTGATGTGGCCCAATCAAAGCCCTAACCATAGTTTAATCACGCTCAGAGGAACAGACCAGTTACAAACATAATCCAATGTCTATTTTTGGAATTCATAAATAATGCCAAACTGTTACCAGAAGAAAGAATATTTTAAAAAATAATGGCAGAAAATATCCCAGATTTAATAAAAGATGTGACTATGTACATTCAAGAAGCCCAACAAACCCCACACAGGAAAACTTAAAAAGAATTATGTCCAGACACATAGTAATCAAATTGTCCAATGCCCAAGACAAGGAGAGAATTCTGAAAGCTGTAAGAGACAAACAATTTGTTATGTGCAAGGGAATCCCAATAAAATTAAAGGCTGATTTCTCATCAGAAGCTATAGAGGCAGGAAGGCAGTGGTATGGAATATTTAAAGTACTGAAAGATAACATTTGCCAACCAAGAATTTTATATCTGGCAAGATTTTCTTTCAAAAACAAGGGTCAGATTAAGACATTTCCAGATAAACAAAAGCTGAGGGAGATCATCACCACTACACCTGCCCTACAAGTTATGCTAAAGGGAGTTCTTCAGACTGAGTGGAAACACTAGATAGTGCATCAAAGCAGCATGTGCTAGTCAGTCAAAGGGATGCTAATGCAAAGTACCAGAAGTCTGTTGGCTTTAATAAAAGGTATTTATTTGGGGTAGAAGCTTACACTTACCAGGCCCTAAAGAGTCCAACTCAAGGTACCATAAGAGGTACTTTCTCACCCAAAGTCTGTTGCCACATGTTAATGTAAGATGTTGGGCGATGTCTGCAAGGGCTCAGTCT
>PVKH010041933.1:0-10884 GCA_004027955.1 Chaetophractus vellerosus
TCAGTTCGCGGGTGGCTGGCTGCGCTCCATTCGTGGGCGACCTGCCCTGCCCGTGGCGGCTTTTGCCCTGTCCGTGGCAGTTTTTTGCCCTGCCCACGGCGGCTCTGGCCCGCCCATGGCGGCTTGCCATTCTCAAGGCGGTCTGCCCGCTAGGAGAGGTCCCCGGGAACCGAACCCAGGGCCTCCCATGTGGTATGCCGGTGCCCTATCCACTGGGCTATCGAGCCGGCCCCCTCCAGTGACTTTAATCCTGCTGGGTTTCACTGTGATTGCCAGGCCATTGGTTTCCAAGGCTACTGTGATGCTGACGAGAGAGGGATAGAAATAGGGCCAGTTTAAAATGCTGCAATATTCCCTCCTCTTACTGCAAACTAGCCAATTGTATTGAATAAATGTTCCTCAGATTATTGCAAGCTTTTGGTTAATTCCCAAGTTCTGAAAAAGTTGATTTTGATAATGTTTGTTCTTACTTCACAATTCTCACTAGTTTTCATTTTCAGAAGCTCTTTTACCCATGCGTGTTTTAGTATTAACATGCACATATCATTTGGAACATACTGGCTTACTAAGTTTTGCTGTTCTTCCAAATGTTAACACATTTCATTATATAGTATAACACACACACACACGCACACACTCACAATCACCACTGGACTCATCAGTCTTTAGGTATTGGGATGCTATCAAGCTCACAATGGCAGGTTTTCAAAATTTTTCAAAATTCTCAGTCTTAAAAGCTCAAATTTTATTATTGACAACACTACTGTCTGTTTTCTTCCTTGAAGTGATAGGCTCACTTCATTAATTTTTGAGAAAGTGTCTGCCAAAAATCTGGGTCTGAGTAACGATAATTTGTCTCTCAGTCATCCTTTCAAATAAAAATGGTGTTCCTTGTTAAAAGTGGCTAGTTTAGCTTGCAACTCAAATAGTCTCACAGGTATTTTCCCCCAAGATAGCCATCATAATTTGGTATATAGCAGAAGTGCTTTATTTGTACTTACCTTTTCTCATGCAGAATCTTAAAAAGACAGGCTTCAAGGGTCTGTAATTAATAAAAACTAGTAATTTCTGATGCTTAATCAAAGACCTTCTTAAATGAAGCTCTTTCTATCTGTCTGTCTATCTAGCTATCTATCTTCTCCCCCCTACCCATCTGCTGTCTATCACTTTATATGGTAGCAGTAAAGAATACAGTAACTGCTTTGATTTGTGCTAAGATACCAGGGATTTGCACCATCGATGCAAATGCCATTATAGTTGTTTCAGGATAAACCATGAAAGTCAATAAAGTCATTCACACTTTAAACATTTCAGCTAGCACCACTTGTGTTTCAGTGTCAAGCATTCTTATATATGATCTTTGATGATTAGTTACTGCTGAAATTGGACAAATAGAAGCAAAATAGCAAGTCCAGGCATGTTCTACAGTCAAGGTATTAACTTAGTCTTCATGTTTGCAGCTAAATCTCTAATTTGACCAGCTATTGTATCATTAGAAAGTAGCACTGCTATGATTTCTTTCACTAACCCTCCTTCCCGCAGGCATTCAGCAATGTCAGCTGTCCCAGGCTTTTGTGTGTTTCTCCAGCCAAATAATATGATCACCTACCCTGGAAGGCTCTTAAGGGTTTTGTTCCTTTTTTTCTTTTTTTTAATCTTGTCAGGGGGAGAGAATAATTTTAGATTTACAGAAAAGATAGTACAGAGACATGTATACCCATCACCCAACTTCAATGTTTTTTAATTTCTAGTTTGAAAAGTTAAACAAATTTTCAATTTTTGACATTTAAACAACTCATCACATCTTATGTTTAAAACATCCCAAATCCTTTTTCTTTAAACTCTGAATGATTGGTCTCAAAATTACACCTCAAATTAACTGACAGAACACTATTCAAACTTTCTGTTGCAGAAGACAAGATAAGGTGAATTACTGGCATCTATAAAAGTGAAGAAAAGGTAGGGTAGCTCTTGTCATATCTTTAGGTTTTCTTTTTTAAGATTTATTTATTCCCTCCCCCTCGTTTGTGCTCGCTGTCTGCTCTCTGTGTCCATTTGTTGTGTGCGCTCTTGTCGGCTCGTCTTTAGGAGGCACCTTGAACCAAATCGGGGACCTCCCATGTGGGAGAGAGGTGCTCAATCATTTGAGCCACCTCAACTCCCTGCTTTGTCGTGTCTCTCATTGCCTTTCCTCTTTTTGTCTCTTTGTTGCGTCATCTTCTTGCATCAGCTTGCCATGCCTGCCCGTCGTGCCAGCTCGCTGCCTTGCTCGTCTTTTCCAGGAGGCACCGGGAACCGAACCTGGGACTTCCCGTTTGGTCGGCAGGAGTCCAATTACTTGAGCCACATCCACTTCCCATATCTTTGGTTTTTATTTGCAGTTTCACTCAGCTTCTTGAGAATAGGATTCCTCCCTTCCATGGGTCAGAGAACTCTCTCTGTCAGTTTCATCCTTTTTAGCATCTGCTATGGGTTGAGAAAATGAAGCCTCTAATCTCCTTTTTATAGATCAATGATCCATTCTTAAAAAATATAAGAAAAAGATATTATGAGAGCATTTTATTTTATTTTACAGTTATTAAAAATTCTCTTCCTATTTGGTTGTGTCATGTTTTTGGTGCATCGCTTTGCCGCACGGAGGCCTCTCCACGCTGTTCAGGTCTGGGATGCCTTTTTTTCTTTTTTTTTTTTTTCACTTTACCTGGAGGTCCTGGAGATCGAACCCGGGTCCTCCATATGGTAAATGGGAGCGCAATTGCTTGAACCACAGCTGCTTCCCATTAGTATTAAATTTTAAACAATAACAAAATTTTTTTTAAATGAGAAGTTTTCTGAAAAATTGTGAAAATGCTATTGCAAAATAAAACACTAAGTGTACTTACTTCTCATTTTCTTTCCACAAAGAAGCAAGGAAAACTTGAGGATTTCAAAATAATAGTTTACTGGGTGATAATGAGGTTACAGCAACTATAACAGATATAACCAAAGATGGCTAGTAAGAGGGCCGCAGAAGTACTGAGAACAAACTGAGTTAAACTCTGAAAATGTATGTATTAATTCCCTAAAACTATTGCCTTAGAAATTTCTGAAAAACACAAGAAAACCCAAGCATACATCAGATTGATGAGATCACATCATACAACTTCTAGGAAACTCTTCAGTATGCTTGTAAGAGAATGAGAGCAAAAAAGGCAAATATTATTATTAAAATAATTTTAATGTTTAATACATTATTTTCTGTTTTATAAATTATAACAAACATATATATATATTACATGCCATATATAATAATATATTATAATCAAAATACTTTAGACCTCACGGACCCCCCCGACTCCCGTAAGGGTCTTGGAAACCCTCAGGGTTCCTCATACCACACTTTGGGAACCATTGGTCTACATTTTTGTTTTTGTATTGGTATTAAAATTTTTATGAGTATTGGTATTAAAATTTATCCTGACTTAATAAAATAAATAAGGGAATTTTTCTTTTTTTCCTAGGGGTCAGAATAAGTTGTGTGTTTGTGTGTGTGTGTGTGTGTGTGTGTGTGTGGTGTTGTTTTAAGATGGAGTTAGAACATCACAATGAATCATCTAACCCTGATGCCTTTTTCAGTAGTGGGTCTTTCTAGCCTCATCTACGGTAATTGGTGGATTTAAACTTTCCATTAATTGGATCAATTGGGCTATTAAATATTTTGCTAGGAAATCATCCATTTCCTCTAGTTTTTCTTCCTTTTTTCTTTTCTCTCTTTTTTTAAGCCATAGAGTTATATGTGGTATTCTTAGAATCCTTTAAACTTCTCATACTTGTGGTTTGTCTCATTTCTCATTTCTCATTTCTAGCCTTATATATTTTTGATCTCCTTTCTTTTCCCTAATGAGGTGCAAAAAGATACCTCTATTTATAGATCGTTTCAAAGAATCAACTGTTGGGTATATTTAATCTTTCTTCTATTCTTTTTTTGTTTTCTACTGCATTAATTTCGGCGTTTATTTAGTAACTTTTCATTTTTCTTTGCTTTTTACTCATTGTGTTCATTCATTCCACTAATATGTATTGAGCACTTACTATCCTCCAGGCACTGTTCGAGGTGCCTGAGCAGAACCGACAAAAATCCCTGCCCTCGCAGCACTTTCACTTTTGTGGAGGAAAGAGAGCAAGGAAGACAATAAAAATACAGAACTTACATAGTCTTATATTTATCTGTTGCTGCATAACAAATTACCCCAAAACTGAATGACTTAAATCCACAAACATTTGCTCTCTCACATGGTGTCTGAGGGTGGAGACCTGGGAGCAGCTCAGTGGGTGGCTCTGACTCTGGGTTGCCCATGAGCTTGCAGCAAGCTGCCAGTCAGGCTGTCACCACCTGAAAGCTTGATGGGGCTGGAGGATCCACTTCCAAGACGACTCGCTCCTGCCGCTTTTGGTGAGAGGCCTCAGTTCCTTGCCACGTGAGCTTTTCCGTAGGGCTGCTCACAACGTGGCAGCTGGCTTCTCCCAGAGTGAGTGATTGGAGAGAGGTGAGCAAGATGGAAGCCATAGTGTCTTTTATAACCTAATCTAGGAGTAACACACCATCACTTCTGCTTCATTCTATTGGCCTCACAGACCATCCTTGCTACAGTGTGGGAGGGACTGCACAAAGCTTTGAACTCCAGGAGGCAGGAGTCCCTGGGGGCCATCTTGGGGCCAGGCTACATGTGAAAAATAAATGTAAAACAGGTAAGGGAGTTGGGAATGTATGGTGGGGAGCTGGGTTGCAGTTTTCAATCAGTTAGTCAAGAAAAGCCTCACTGTGGAGGTATAATGGTTTGGAGCTGTGTACCCCAGAAAAACCTTTTATTTAACTTCATCCATTCCTGTGGGTGTGAACCCATGCTTTTAATTCAGTTAAGGTGTGGGTCTTAATCCTATTACTGGCATCCTTTATAAGCGGAATGAAATTCAGACAGATAGATAGAAAGCCATGGGAAGCAAGAAGCTGAAGGTCAACCGGAACCCAGGAGAGAAGGGAGTGGCCAGGAGAGGCTGCCTTGTGTATTGCCATGTGACAAAGGAGCCCACGACCAAGGATCACTGGCAGCCAGCCCTAGAACGCCAGTCTTCGGTAAGAAAGCATCACCTTGATGATGCCTTGATTTGAACAACTTCTTCCCTCAAAACCGTGAGCCAATAAATTCTCATTGTTTAAGTCAAGCCATTGCATGGTATTTGCTTTGGCAGCCAGGAAACTAAAACAGGAGGTGACCTTTGAAGAGAAGGAGGTGAGGGAGTAAGCCAGGTGAGTATCTTGGAGGAAGGGTGTCCCAGGCAGACAGGAGTAGGAGTTCAAATCTTTCTCTTTTGTCCCACTCCACCCTGCCCTGTGGCGTATGCACACATTCTCTTGGGGAAAGGAAGTTCATTGGGTGCTGGAGGGGATATAAGGCCTGCTCTTGGCCCCCAGCTGACTGCGGAAGCTCACAGCCAGTGAGCACCTGGTGTGGGTGACGACACAGGAAGGCTAGCCTTTCTTCTAAACCGTACTTCCTAAAGCATCAAGGTAGAAAGCAGAAAACCATGACTTTTTTTCCTTTAATTTTATATAGTTACATGTCTACATTAAATGTGCTATTTTGACCGTTTTTAAGTGTACAATTTAGTGGCTTTAATTACATCCACAGTTTTGGGCTACTGCCACCACTTGAATATTGGGTCTTGTTCCATCAAAGAAAATAATTTCACATCATCAGTTTTCAAAGTAGAACTTAATATGATACACACTTTAATCAGAATCTCTCTTCAGATGCATTTTACCAACACATAAGCCGTAGATATAAGCATTAGTATCCAAAGAAACATGAGGCTCATGCAGTAGACCTGAATTTGTGGCTTTTACAACTTGCCTGTTTGTCGTGACATTCTAAGGGATAATCAACATCAAAGCACTTGGCTCAGTGCCCGGGACAGTGTAAGCCCTTGATATATGGTAACTAGTATTTCCCAAATGCTTACTGTGTGCAGGCACTGGCCAAGCATTCTTCCATGTTGTCCTCACAATTGCGCTAAGTGGGTACTATTATTAGCCCCATTTCATGGATGAGAAAAAGTTTAGAGCAGGTCAGAAACTTGCTCGAGGTCACCTGGTGTCTTAGTTTCCTCAGGCTGCCTTAATAAGGTCCCACCAGCTGGATGGCTTAAAACAACAAAAACTTATTGTCTCAGTTCTGTAGACTACAGGTTTGAAATTGAGGCTTCAGCAGGGCTGTGCTCCCTCTGAAGTCTATAGGGGAGACGCCTCCCTTGCCTCTTTTAGCTGCTGGTGGTTTTCTGATATTCTTGGCCTGTTGACGCATGTGTCCGTCACCACGTGGCCTTCTCCCCATGTCTGTTTGCCAGTCTCCCCTTCTTATAGGGACACCAGAGCCTACCCTATTCCCATTTGGCCACATCTTAACTAATCAAATCTTCATAGATCCTGTTGCCAAATAGGGTCACACTCACGGGGGTTAGGACTTGGGCATATCTTTTTGTGGGGCCAGTAATTGGTGGAACTGAGATTTAATCGCAGGCTGGCATGAAAGCCTGGGTCCTGACCCCTCCTCTGCCAGCTGGGAGTGACACCTGAACTCGGAGAGATGGCAGGGAGAGTCCTAGAGAGAGAACCAGAAGAGGTGGCACCTGACAGGCCTGGTGTTAGGAGCTGCAGGCTGGGGAGTTGGGCCCTAGGTATCTGGGAGGATGGTGATGCCTCTAACAAAACTGGGGAACACAGGCCTGGGGGTAGGGGGCGGGTAATGTGCAGGGTGGAACTTGATTTTAGACAGCAAGTACATAAGATCACCTGGCTGGAACAGGCGGTGACGGGGCAGAGAGCCAGCCAGTTCCTGACCAGGCGTCGCCTCCTCAGGCAGAGACCTTGTCGAGTGTTGGGGCCGTGGCTCCTCTCTCTTTGGTCACCCTCCTATATAGCCTGGAGATTGTTGACTCACCTCCACGAGTCGCTGCCGATGGGTGTCCTGGTCCGCCTGCTTGGCACGGTGCAGGATACAGCTCTTAACTCCTGTTTGCCTAATTGGCAAAGAAGCGGCTGTTTTATGTCTGTCTGTCTTGCAGAGCCTTTCCATTATTTAACCAAGTTAATAAAGAAACCACTGTTTCCCGATGAGGGCTTTTGGTTTTTTTCTGGTACCTTTTCAGCTTCTAAATTCATTTATTTCTGTAACGCGCTGTCAGACCATGGCTGAGACGAAGCAGCCGACAGGCTGAATCACAGCTGATGTCCTCCTTTCCACTGTGGTTTCTATGGTAATAGACATCAGATGCTCAAAACAAGGTGCAGCCTCCCAGACACCTCCGGAGCCTTAGGCCTTTGAGAACCGTTTTCCAGAAAAGGTCAACCAGTGCCCTACAGAAAACTTTTTTTTCTCTTATCTAATTAAAAAAAAAATTCTATCAAAGCAGCGGGTGGCTTTTTCCTGTTATTGCATATTCTTGCAATAATAGTCCATTTTCTGTAGTGAGGCGTTATATAGTTTTAATTTTGACCTATTCAGTAAAACCTTACCACTTAAGTGCATTTTGTGTTTTTGTTTGTTGCATGTTTTGTTTTTGTTTTGTTTTTTTAGAATTTTTGTTCAATAAATAAATGTGTTTTACCTATGCAGTCAAATCACTGTCACTTGGCATTCAGAGATGAAATGCTTCCTGTTGATATCCGGGAAAATGACAGAAGGAAAAAATAGTGTGTGACTTGCTGTCCTTTCCCCCTTCAGAATTCCAGCTGCCTGTCCTCTAAGATCTGGGTGTAAAGGCTCAGTATCTGTTTCACTCAAATTGAGTCATTTGGGACCTAAACACTGTGCCACTGATGGTATATAAAATATTGAATATGCCTGGTATATAAAACATAGAAATAGAAATAGAGGAAAATATATTGAATAATAGAACCAGAAGTAATTGTCTGTTGCTAGAGAGCAAAACGAGCTATGCACCACACTAAATTTTGTAGAATGGTACCAAGAACTATAAAATTGACAAATGTCCATTAAGCAGTGTTAAAGTTAGTGTCTTAAAGTTAGTCTGTGATTCCTACTTTCTCTTTGCTGGGCGAAGCGGCAGATAGTTGCTTCTAAGGCAGTCAAATAGAAAGTAAGTCAAAAGTTTCTAGGGAAAAGTACTTAGGAAAGACAACACCGAAGGAAAGTAGAAGGAAGCGTTGCTATGTGGGAAGAGACACCACTGAGTAGTCGTCATGCAGAGAGCACTGAGCAGCAGATATTTTCTTCCATGATTCTTTTTTTTTTACCTGCTGTTTCTTCACACTGCCTTTTATTCTCTCCCAGTGACCTGTAAGTGCCTCTTGGGTTTGTTCACCAGAATATCCTCAGTACATAGCAAACATCTGGCACACACCGGTTGTTTAATAGATAGTCGCTGACTGAGTAAATACTTTAGAACGTGGTGCCCGAGTTCTGTGAAATTTCCTTCTGCAGAGCATCCCTCCAGAGGAATGTCAAAGTGCACAAACCTGTGCACCCACCCCCCAGCTCTCAGACCACCTTGGAAGCCCCCCTCATGCTCTCTGTTTTTGAAATTTATATAACTGGAAACTTACAGTATCAGGTACTCTGTGCCTGACTCATTGGTCAACGTTGGGTTTGTAAGTGAGCCTTTGCTAACTGCTACAAACTACCTCAAAACCTAGTGGCCTAAAAAATATACATATATTTTCCTCTCAATTCTCTGGGTTGGCTTGGGGGGCGGGGGGCAGTTCCTCTGCCTGTCTCACCTAGACCCAGGTGCGTGAGCTGGAGGATCACTAGGCTGACGGGTCCAGGAAGGCCTCCCACACGTGCCTGGCGGTGGCCAACAGCCCTGTGCCTCCGAGTTCAGGACAGCAGAGGCCGAAGCTGCCAGGCCTCCTGAGGCTGAGCCTCCAGAACTGCCCGGACCTCCCTTCTGCCAGGCTAAAAGTCACAAAGCCAGCCCAGACCTGAGGATGGGAGAGAGAGGCTGGGAGCAGGGTTGGTTTGCGGTGTTGAACAATCTACCACAGTGAGCTTTCTCTCAGAACACACCATTCTGAGAGCCTTCACGTAGAGAACAGAAGAGCCTTTTGTGGTTTCTCTTTAAAAAGTGAAAGTTAATAAAAACCTAAGAAAGAAGTGCTTTCCAATGGAATTTTAGCAATCTAAATTGACATTTCTTACCATGCTAAACCTTACAAAATGGGAAAAACTCCCTGGCTAGTTAAGTCTGAACCTTACCTTGCACTAGCCTTACCAGGGTCTGTCTCCGGTTTTCAATTTCGGGAACTGTTACTTTTTTCTAACAACCCAACTTAGTGATGTGAGGAGTGAATCAAATGACCTGTGGAGGTCCTTGGCCATGTGCACCCAGTCAGCGTTAGCTGACCCAAGAGACCAAGCTCTGGGAAGCTTACAAAAACTGATCTGGCTAGAATTCCGCTGTTTACCAAATATTTATTGATCACCTACCATATGGCAGGCCATTCTAGCTCTTTACGTATTTTCTGCCCGCTTGTTGTACCAATTACTGGGAGGGGAGTATTGAAATCTCCAGCAGTTGTGGTAGATTTGCTTCTTTTTCACTTCACTTCTGTCAGGTTTTGCTTCATGTATTTTGCAGTGTTTTTGTTTTAAGCATATACATTTGTCATTTACCATCCCACAGTTGCCCCTTTCATCAAGGTGACTGTCCTCTCCGTCTCTGGGAGTGTTCCTAGCACGCTTTGTCTGAGGTCAGCAGAGCCCCTCCAGCTCTCTCTGCGGCTCTTTGCCTAGTAGATCTCTTCCCATCCTTTTCACTACCACCTGTTTGTGTCTTTGAATTTCAGGTGCTTCTCTTGTAGACAGCATACATTTGGAATATGCTGTTTGATCCAGTATGTTACTCTCTGCCTTTTTACTTGAGTGTTTAGTGCAGTCACGTTTTTAACCATTTTATTGAGGTATAATTTACATACCATAAAATTTATCTGTTTTCAGTTTACAACTCAATGATTTTTTTAGTAAATTTACAGAGCTGTGCTACTATCACCACAATCCAATTTTAGTCAATCCCTTGTTCTTACCCCACTCTAGGCAGCCACTAATTTGCTTTCTCTATATAGATTTGCCTTTTCTGTTCATTTCATGTAATGTATATTTATAGTCTTTTGTATCTGGCTTCTTTCACTTAGCATAATGTTTTTGTGGTTTAAACCAAGTTATGGCTTGCATCAGTAGTTCATTTTTTAAAAATTGCTAAGTAGTATTCCATTGTATGGATATATACATTGTATTTACCCATTCACTGGTCAATAGACATTTGGGTTGCTTCTACTTTTTTGTCTATTATACTTAATGTTTCTATGTATAGTTGTGTAAAAGCCTTTGTGTGGACATGAAAAATACATTTTCATTTCTCTTGGTTTGTTACCTAGGAATGGAATTGCCGGGTTTTATGGCAAATTTATCTTTAAATTTTTTAAGAAGCAGACTTTTCCAAAGCAACTGCACCATTTAACATTTGCTTACGATTTCTCCACAGCCTCGTCAACACTTGTTATTACCTGTCATTTTTATTATGGCCATGCCACAGGGTATGCAGGGGTATCTCCCTGTAGCTGTGATTTGCATTTCCCCAGTAACTAATGCTGTTGAGCATCTTTTCATGTGCTTACTAGCCATGTGTATATCTTTTTGGTAAAATGTCTAATACAAATATTTTGCCCGTTTTTATTTTTTTATTTATTTATTTGTTTTTTTTAAGATTTATTTATTTTATTACATATCTCCCCTTCCCCCCCCGTTGCGGGGACGCGCCGAGACTTGGTCACTGCGCAGGCGCGGCTTTCCCCGCTTGTGGGCGGCTTCTGCTTCCATCACGGCCGGC
>PVKH010041934.1:0-10879 GCA_004027955.1 Chaetophractus vellerosus
TTCACAGGATTATTGTGGGGCAAAAATAAGAACATGTTTTTCCTGTATATCATTGAATAACATTTTAATTCTTTTTTTTTTTTTAAAGATTTATTTATTTTATTACATATCTCCCCTTGCCCCCATTGCAGCGACGCACCGAGACTTGGTCACTGCGCAGGCGTGGCTTTCCCCGCTTGTGGGCGGCTTCTGCTTCTATTCACGGCCGGCTTTCAGTTCGCGGGTGGCTGGCTGTGCTCCATTCGCGGGCGACCTGCCCTGCACGTGGTGGCTTTTGCCCTGTCCGTGGCAGTTTTTTGCCCTGCCCACGGCAGCTCTGGCCTGCCCATGGCGGCTTTCCATTCTCAAGGCGGTCTGCCCGCTAGGAGAGGTCCCCGGGAACCAAACCTGGGGCCTCCCATGTGGTATGCTGGTGCCCTATCCACTGGGCTATCGAGCCGGCCCCGCATTTTAATTCTTAAGAACAGGATTTATTTTAGCATATTTATTCTGCCATCACTATATGCCAGCCATTATCCTGAAAATCTTATAATTTTATATGTATAATTTCATTTTCCCTTCCCAATGTCCTTATGAGATGTATAGTATTTTAATACCCATTTTCTAGATGGGGAAACTGAGACTTAGGAAGATGTTACTTGTCCAGAGTTAAATAGTTAATAAATGGCAGATCAACTGCTTGAATCCACATGCATCTGATTCCAACACCCTTTTCTTAACACAATCCAAAAAAGAGAACTTAGAATAAAAAGCACAAAATTTTGAACTTAGGTAACAGCTAAGCATCTTTGCTGAATATACTTATTGAGCCAGAATTATATTAACACATAAATTATATTAGAACTCCCCCCAAATTTTTCCTTGATGTCAAGATTTACCACCTGTCCTGTCTAGGCCTGGTTCTTGATAAACATATTATGGTTCTATTTTGTTTTATTATGAATTCCACTTTATAATCACAGATGTATGTATAAGAATGCTTTGTGTTGGGGCCAATAAGATTAGCCTTGTCTTTTTCTTATATCTCTATCACAGTTCAACTTCTAAACTAGATGTGTAAATTATTCCTCTACCATTTACAGAGGCAAATTTTCCCGACTATTTGAAATTTTATCTAAAAATTCATCAGTGCTTTCAGAAATTTCTGAGTTCCAGGTAGGGTATGTGTGGTTAAGACAACTTTTCTCTTAAGGTTCATTCAATCAAATGAATCGTGGGCAGTTATTGGTCAACCTGGCAGGGGAATACGTAGAAGAAGTAAAATTAACACATGGAAAATTTGAAAGCCCAGCAGAAAGTAGCAAATAAAATAAAACAAAAATACTACAAAATCTGGACAAAACCCGATGAAAGACACAACTAGAGAGCAACCAGAGGAGGTGATATTCAGGAAGAATTAATCTTTATTCTCCACTCCCAGCCATCTTCCACATCACCAGAAATGATTCTTTTCTTAGACATGCATGTCATGTGATCTGCCATTCTCTGGTTGATCAACTTTAAATAGTTCCTCCTACGGGATACAGTTCAAAATCCTTAGCCAGACATAAAACGCTAACTCTCAGCTCAGTAATTGAGTACCTCTTTCCCATTATGGACACACTTATCCTATACTAAGAACACTCAATCACATTTAAGTCCACATCTTTGAATATGCTATTCCCTGTGTTTCTGCACCTTTCATTCTGGCAAAATTCTACCCAATGTAAACAAAAAATTCTTTCCTCCATGAATCACTTCTGAATCTCAAATTGAGCTACTGTACATTTATTCAAGCACTTATAATCATGCATTACACTTTGTATAACATATATCACCAGATATATTTTACAGAATTGAAAAAACAAAAACATAAAAACAAAACACAAACATGAACTTAAGTAGATCTATATATTGATAAACACAAATTTATAACTCTTGAATCTGAAGTCTGGTGATATATACATATCACACTCTCCACTCAAGACTGTATCTTGAATCCAGTATTCACCATCTCAGCAAACGGCTTTGCATCTACCATCATCTAATAGCCATCTTAAGTCTTGCTTTTTTAACCACTCTCATCCAATCCAACAGCAAAACTTGTCAGCTCTTCCTCCAGAATGTATCATGAATACTATCACATCTCTTCATCTCCATTGCCACAATTCAATTTAGGTTGACCACGATCTCCTTTCCAAACTACTGCACTATATATATTTCTCTCTGCCCTCCCTATTTCTGCCATCAACCCCCTCCCCCCAATTCAAAGCAATGAAGCTGATCTTTCTAACACAAAGAATTCATGTAACTCATCTGTGTAAAGTCTTTCAAATGCTTCTATTTGCACTTAAAATATATTTCCCCATCCATTATCTGTGGCAAGGTTGTAGTTAGATCTGGTCCCTACCCACCTCCTCAGCTTCTCTCAGTCTCTTCCCTGTTCCCACTCCAGACACTCTGCTCTTTTTCTTTTTTCCTAATGTTCCTATGATAGAGGAAGTTCTTACCTATCTACATAATCTTGCACTTGCTAGTCTGGATTCTCTATCAAACACATGCTGGCGTGATTGTGATTCCTCAGCCTTTCATAGTTAAATGTTGTATTAAATAGTATCTCCTTACAGAGATCTAGCCTGACTACCCCTGACTACCCTCTCTAAAAAAGTCTCAAGCCCTCACTCCACTCTAATTGGTTTTTTCCCTCTCACTCACAGGATTTATCCTAATTTGAAAAACTTTTATCTACTTCATTTTTCAGTTTTTGTTCTACATTCCCCCCCAACCCCCCCCCACACACAACAGGTGGCATACTCAATGAGGACTAGGGATGTTTGAATGAAAGTAAAAGCAAGGCCTAAATAAACTAAACTGAAATGAAATATATAAAATAAACCAGAATTAAGTGACAGGAATCATTCTATCAGATTTCAAGGATTATTATATGGCTACAACAATGAAAACTGTGTGTTATTAGTGGAAGGATAGACATATAGATCAATGGAACAGAGATGCAATAAAGAAATACAAATACTCAACTGATTTTTGAAAAAGGTGCAAAAGCAATTCAATAGAAGGATATCCTTTTCAAAAGAGTGTAGGAGCAATTGGATATCCATAGGTTAAAAAAAAAAGATTGACCTAAATCCCTTATTCATGACCTTGAAATGGATGAAAACGTAAACGTAAAATATAAAACCACAAATTTTTAAAAAAAGAACATAGGAGAAAATCTTTAAGTGCCAGGCAAAGATTTCCTAGACATGACACCAAAAGCATGGTTTATAAAAGAAAAACATGATAAACTGGACCTTTTCAATATTAACAACTTTTGCTCTGCAATTGCCCATTAGAAGAGGAATAAAAGGCAAGGTACAGACTGGCAAAAAATATATGCAAATCACATATCCAAAAAGGACTATTGCCTACAACATGCCTACAAAACTCAACATAAAAAAAACAACAATTAAGTTAGAAAATAACAAAAAATATAAACAGATATTTCATTGAAGAGGATATATGGATGAAGAGAATATACACTGAAAGATGTAAGAAGATGTTAAACATCTTCAGCCATCAGAGAAATGTAAATCAAAACCATGATAAGATACCACCACACACCTATCAGAGAAGCTAAAATTCAAAAAGAGTGACCACATGAAATGCTGCTAAGGATGCAAAGAAACTGTATCATTCATACAATGGAGGGGATATAAAGTAGTACAGACTCTCTGTGAAGTAGTTTGGCAATTTCTTTAAAACTAAACATGCAACTACCATACAATCCAACAATTGCATTTATGACCATTTATCAGCATTTATCCCACATAAACGAAAGCTTATGATCATGCAAAAGCCTTTACACAAAGGTTTATAGCAGCTTTATTTGTAGTAGCCAAAAGCTGTAAACCACCCAGATGTCCATCAACTGGTGATTAAACAAACTGTGGTACAGCTACACCATGCAATATTAAAAGGAATGAGCTACTGATACATGCAACAATTTAGATGGCTTTCCAGGTAATTATGCTAAGTAAAAGAAAGACAATCCCAAAAGAACAAATATTATATTGTTCCATTTGTAATATATTTTTGAAATGACAAAGTTATAGGGGTAAAGAAAAGATTAGTGGTTGCCAAGGATGAGGGATGGTGGGGAGGGAGATGAGTGAGGTTATAAAAGGACAACACAAAGGATCCTTGTGGTAAAAATGATCCATTTTGTATCAATCAGGCAAAGGGATGCTAATGCAAAATACCAGAAATCTGTTGGCTTTTATAAAGGGTATTTATTTGGGGTAGAAGTGTACAGTTACCAGGCCATGAAGCATAAGTTACTTCCCTCACCAAAGTCTATTGCCACGTGTTGGAACAAAATGGCTGCTGACATCTATGAGAGTTCTGGCTTCCTGGGTTCCTCTCTTCCTGGGGCTTCTCTCTGGGCTCATTTCCTCTGCTATCTCCACAAGGCCAGCTCTATACTATCAGAAGAATGGCTTGTTTCTCTTCCTGGGGCTGTTGCACTTTTTTCATGACCAAGCTCCTTTGTGCGCTTACTTCCTGGGGCTCCAGCTCAAAAACTCCACATCAAAACTCCAACATCAAAACTCCAACTCTGTCCTTTGCCAAGTTTTTTATCTGTGAGCTCCACCCACCAAGGGGCAGGGAACTCAACACCCTACTGACGTGACCCAATCAAAGCTCCAATCATAATTTAATTAAGTAAAAGTAAAACCTCTGAATCCAATACACTCTAACACACCCAGAGGAAAAGGCCAGTTTACAAACATAATCCAATATTTCTTTCTGGAATTCATCAATAATATAAGACTGCTACAAGTATCTTGAATTTATCAATGTTAATAACTTGGCTGTGATATGGTACTAATTTTGCAATACATTATATTTGGGGGAAACTGTTTGAATAGTACAAGGAATATTTTTGTATTATTAATTACAACTGCATGTGAATCTATAATTAACTCAATATAAAAGATAAAATAAAACAACAAACAAACTAGAGCATTGGAGAAATTGGAGGATAAGAAAGTGAATATCCTTGTGTTTATGTAAGACTAGAGTCATAGCTGGTTGATTAGCTTCTTCACTGAGAACTGTACTATTTGAGATAATATTGTTGTCTAAAAATACTTTTGATAAAAGCAACAACATTGACGAAACAATTAAATAGAAAACAGCTATATTTATTTTCCTCTAATTTGTTTTGAGTAAAGGAAATTTTTAAGTATCATAAGGAAAGATGTATAATCTTGATGTTTCTTTAATAATTTTTGGCCATTTTCACAATTCTTCCATTTGTTTTATTCTGCTATTGCATTCTTTTCATTTTTAAAACATTTGATAACTCTAATTAGTTGTAAATAATTATGAATTTATGGAAGAAAATTTCTTCTAACAGTAGTTTTTTTATAGGGACAACTCACAATTCTCACAATAGAATGCATCCTTGCTTTCTTTCATTGTGTTTCTTATTGTAATAGCAGAGCATGATCTTATGGAAAAATATAGACAAGCAAAAGACCTGTATTATTGTACTAAACTCCATACACCCAGAGTCCACTATGTTAAAATCTTGGTGCAGATACTTTTCTCAGTTTAATATTATTCTACCAAAACTAGATTATACAATTAAAATGATTTTGCATACTAATACTTTTTGTTAATACCATATCTAGGGCACTTCCAAAAATGCTGATACAGGTGAAGAGGGATAATTCATCATATAGTTTGAAATATATAAATATATAGTGTACAGATATAAATGTAAAAAGATTGGCCATAAAGTCAATACTCAATAACTGGGAACTCTTCATATGTTTCTTAAAACTCAAAAAATTTAATCTAATCTAGGTCCTGATATGCGTCAATTGAAACATCAAGTATATTAAAGACAACATATGCATTTAATAAATTACATGATTTCAGGATACATAAAAACATGCTCCAGTAGAGACAGAACAAGTCTTTGATTCCTCAATATCAAATCCAATGACCTGACTTAGTTGCAATGTAAATGCTTGCTGAATGAAGGAATTGCTTACAAATAATCAGAAGTACACACTTAAGCCTTTGCTATGTGCCAGCTGCTTATCTGGCTGAAGACTCACAACAACATAGAAAGATACTTACTATTAAATTTCTTCTGAAAATGAAGTCACTGAGTTTGAGAGAGGAAGCAACTTGTTTAATGGGACAGGATTGTAACTGGTAGCTCTGGATTCAAGGACAGTAGTAAAACCCCATCTCTTACGGTTACACACACGTCTCAGCGCCAGGACGCTAACAAAAGCCATGCAGGCCAGTCAGAAAGTATGTGCTTTCACAGCTTATGAAAGGAAGTCATAAACAAGGTCGAACAAACTTCTCCAACATACGTAATTCTAGTACAAAGGCTTAGCATAATGCATGCTGTCTCCCCACCATATTTGAACAGAATGCATTGGTTTCTCACTGACAGAATTTCTCTCCAGTTCGGTTTCCTTTAGGTATGTTGGAAGATCTCTTCTTTCACTTTTGAAATTCCCAGTATAAATAGAACAATGTGGTTTACTATTATAAATACCCCCCATTAAAAAAAAAGATGGGGGCTGGCTCGATAGCCCAGTGGATAGGGCACCGGCATACCACATGGGAGGCCCCGGGTTCGGTTCCCGGGGACCTCTCCTAGCGGGCAGACCGCCTTGAGAATGGCAAGCCGCCATGGCTGGGCCAGAGCCACCATGGGCAGGACCAAAAGCTGCCACGGACAGGCAAAAGCCACCACAGGCAAGGCAGGTAGCCCGCGAATAGAGCGCAGCCAGCCACCGCAAACTGAAAGCCGGCCGTGAATGGAAGCAGAAGCCGCCCACAAGTGGGGAAAGCCGCGCCGGTGCAGTGACCAGTCTCATCGCGTCGCCGCAGCGGGGGGAAGGGGAGATATGTAATAAAATAAATAAATCTTAAAAATAAAAAAGATGCATAGGATATATAATTAGTGGTAATAGACTGATGATGTTCATTCACAATTTGTACAAATGTTCCACAACAATGTAAGGTGTCGGTGGAGCGGAATGGGAATTCTGCACATTATGCATGATTGTTTTGTAAGTTCACAACTTCTCTAATTAAAAATATATATATATATGTCTATAAAGATGCACAAAATGACAGGATCCTCATCATTTACTCTTTGGTATATAGCAACACCTAAATACAGAATTACTTTCTGTTTGAACCTTTGTGCATAATATTGTCCCTTCACCAGACTACCATTGTTTAGGTTCACCTACATAATTTAGGGCTTCAGGAACACATTACTACATAGTTTTGATAATAATCTTATTAACTTTTTAAATAGAGTTTTCTTTTTCCTTAGCTTGTGAGCTCATCTAAAGTACTCTCTTAGGGATGCACTGAAAATTACCAAGGAAAGCTCACCTATAAAGGCTAAGTTTTAGTTATCAGGTCAGTAGGCATGTTAGAATTACCAATTAAAAGTAAAGTGCCCTCTTGCAGGACTTTCTCAGGTGAGAGAAATCTATACCTTGATGGGGTATAGGTTACACAGTGGTATGCATTTGTCAAGTCATTAAAGTTTACAGTTCAGATTTGTGCATTTCAATGTATATAAATTCTGTCTCAAAAACAGAACAAGTATTAAAGACTATTCAGCATGTTTGCTTTAATGCAGGGGTGTCAGTTAGCAATTCTGAAACCACTCTCTGTTTCTTCGAGGATTGAATAAATGAGAAAACACCTTGAAGATAATGGGCACCATTATATATCACTGCTAGAGAAGAAATTTACGAACATGGAAGTGGGAGGCTAAAATTTACCCTGAAGTATTTGATTAGAATTGGAGTATTAGTGCAGTGTGGGTGGGAGGGGGATATATACACACCATTGACAGAGACTACAAATAATGACACACCAGTAGTGATAAATGCCTCGAATATCCACATTGTGGTTTAGTCATGCCATTCTCCACTGAAAGAACCAGGCTTTTTGGAGAAATGGCTGAGTACAAGATGGGAACAGAGAAAGTAGTAAAAGGGCCTAGGATATTTTGATGCACTAGAAAGTAAGGACATGTTCAAAGAACGATGGAGAAATATTAAAAAGATACACAGGCCTGGTTCTTGGCTTCCTGGCTATGATCACAAATACCACAAAATGGGTTGGTTTGAACAATGGGAATTTATTGTCTCGTGGTTTTGAAATTAGGAGAAGTACAAATGTGCAAGGCAATGTCAGCAAGGCGATGCTTTCTGCAAGAAGGCTGTGTTGTTCTAGGCTGGCTGCAATGCGTGGGGCTCCTTGGCTTTCCCCTCACGTGGCAATGCAAATTGGTGATGTCATCCCCTTTCTCCTCTAGCTTCCAATGACTTCTGCCTTCTACTGGCTTTCTCTCCCTATGTCTGAATTTCATTCTGCTTATAAAGGACTCTATTAATCTGTATTAAAGGGCACCTTGCTTCAGTTGGTGTGATGGTTAGGCTAATGTGTCAACTCAGCCAGGTAACTGTGTCCAGGCATTAGGTCCAGCAAGCACTGGGCTAATTGTAATACAAGAGCATTTATGGACTTCCATCACCAGTGAGTTTACTGCATGGATGGCTGATTACATCTGCATCAATCAGGGAAATTGGATCAGGAATGGATGATGCTTTTATCCAATCAGTTGACTGCCTTAAAAGGGAAGTGATTTCAACATACAGAGAGAATTTCCCAGCTTGTCGTTTGACAGCCAACTTCTCCCAGAAACTCATCAAGGACCCTTCTTCGGTCTTTCATCGGAGCCCCTGGCTTGCAGCCTGCCTGCAGAACCTGGGCTTGTGCATCCCCATGGTCACGTGAGAGTCTCTTATAAAATCTTATATTATTGACAGATATTTCCTGTTGATTCTGTTTCCCGAGAGAACCCTGACTAATACAGTTGGCTACATCTTAACTACAAACAACATCTTCAAAAGGTTCTATTAACAGTGGATTCATGCCCACAGGAATGGATTAAGATTAACTACATGTTTTTCTGGGGTACATAATCCAATCCACGACTGCCTTCTTGAAGAGGCTTCTGGTAGCCCAAGTGGGACAACTTGAAGATGAATGATAGGGAAAGAGAGAGGGAGGGAGGGAGATAGGTAGGTAGGTAGGTAGATAGATAGATAGATAGATAGATAGATAGATAGATAGATAGATAGATAGATAGATATGAGAGAAACAGAAAGAAATGGGGCAAAATGTATCTACCTGATGTATATAGCTAATGTGCACTAGAATTTCTTCTATTCCAGAAACATTTCTGTAAGTTGGAAACTATATCAAAATTTAAAATACAGATAAGTAAGAAATAAATAGCCCTCTAAAACTGGTATTATAAAGGAAAAGATGGATGGATTAGACTTGATTAAAATTAAGTGGTTACATTAATTAAAAGATATCATTACAAAACGAGAGGACAAGAAGATGTGTGTATTTTTGTGTGTGTATGCAACAAAAGAGATCTCCATATATCTGATAAATATATGAACAGTTTTGCACCATCATTAATTATCAGGGAAATAAAAATTACAATAGTGTTTTACAGCTACAATTGAAAACAAACAATTATATCAAACTCAAAGGATACCAAATGTTGATAAGAATGTAAAGCAATTGGAGCTTTCATATATTGCCAATGAGTATATAAATTGGTACAACCACTTTGGAACACTGTACAAACTCTCTACAAAAGAGAAACACATATGCATATACCCTAGGAGTCAGTGATACCAATATTCCTAATATAAATGAGTGCTTATGTCCACAAAAATAATTATGCAAGAATGTTTGTAACAAACAGAAAGAGTTCTTACAGATAAATGCATTGTACCACAGAATATTATGTACAATGAAGAAAATGAACTAAGTACATGGCAAAAATATGAATAAATCTTACAGACATAATGGTAAGTGAAAGAAGCCAGAAACAAAAGTATACATAGCATATGTATTTATATGAAATTCAAAAGAAAGATAAAAATAATTTTTATAAAAGAGATCACAAAAGTGATTACCTTGAGGCTTATTAGCTGGGAAGGGGCAGAAGCAAGCTTCTGTGATGCTATAAATGTTCTGTGTCTACCTCTTGGTGATATTTACACACTTGTATATATGGGATAAAATTCATTGAATGCTATACTTAAGCTTTTAGTCA
Organism: Chaetophractus vellerosus; assembly: GCA_004027955.1. Taxonomy (NCBI): domain Eukaryota; kingdom Metazoa; phylum Chordata; class Mammalia; order Cingulata; family Chlamyphoridae; genus Chaetophractus; species Chaetophractus vellerosus. The sequence continues at coordinate 10,178 of PVKH010041934.1, forward strand.
TTACTTTAGGGAAACATACTACAATATAAAATAAAAAATAATCTAAAAAATGAATGTCACTTACTTTATTTTCACAGAATGATGAACTATAGGGCAATTACAGCAGATATCAATATATTTTACTATGTTTTTATACTTTTTTACATTGTAACATATAATTGTTGCAGGATACTTTATTTTATGCATATGTCATAACTCATTTTAGTAATTGATTATTTTTGGATATTTAGGCCATTTCCAATATTTTATTTCCAATATTTCCTCTAAATAAACATTTGATCACTTGTCACCCTTGTTAAGAAATCCTGTTCTATATGTTTATTCTACTGGTAAAATTCCTAGAAGTGAAATTTCCAGGTAATGGTAGGGACCATGCTAAAACTTTTCTAATGCAATTAAAACTTCCTCTACTGAAATTTTGTACTTATTTATACTCTGGCACAATATCTCCTGGAGTGTACTGATTTTGAATACACTGTTCATTTCTCCCTCATCTACCCCTTTGTGATGGCTAGGCTAATGTGTCAACTCGGCCAGGTGATTGTGCCCAGCTGTTGGGTCCAGCAAGCCTGGGGCTAATTGCATCTGCATCAATCAGCAAGATTGGATGAAGAATGGATGACGCTGTTATCCATTCAGTTGACTGCTTATAAAAGGGAACTGATTTCAACATTCGGAGAGAATTTCCCAGCTCGTCCTTTG
>PVKH010041935.1:0-10886 GCA_004027955.1 Chaetophractus vellerosus
TCTCCTGTTACATCGTCATCTTGCTGCGTGCAGCGCACCCACGCTCGGGGCCTGGCGGCACGCCCGCTCACAGGGCCTGGCAGCCCACGCACCTTCTATATTTTTCTTTATTTTTACCGGGAGGTCCCGGGGATCAAACCCAGGTCCCTCCATATGAGACACGGACACCCAACCATTTGAGCCACATCTGTGCCCAGGTGTGCGCATTTGTACTGATGTGAAAAATGGGGACTAGAAAGAAGTTATATAAGCTGGCAAGGTTACAGTGTAGTGTTTAAACAGGACTTTAAATATTCACCAACGGTCCCTCTTCTAGAACAGTTTTGCTCAGGGAACACCAGCTCAGCAGGCACTTCTCTCATCCTCAGAAGACCATCCTTCTCTGTAAAGCTCTGGTGGTAAAATTAAAATTAGTCCTGGACAGAGGCTCAGAGCTGCCGCTGTCTAAGCTCAGTCATTCTGTCCCCTACCCCACTCCTACCCCATGATTGCAATGGGTTCTGCTCTAACCAGAATCTTAATTTAATTAGTCTTCCAAGAAAGCTTTGCTGGTAAAATAGGCTCCAGTAGGGAAGCCTTTGTTTTCAATCCTTGGTGGCTAAAAATGGCACATTTCTCACCAAAATGACAGAGTCTGGGGGTGGTGAACTTTTGACACAGGGAGAATAATTCCTTTTAGTAAAAATCTACAGCCAGCTGAAGCTAAGCTTGGCTGGATTTATGCAAATAGACCCCAGCCCCAGCAAGACATTATGAACTATTATAACAGGGTGTCCCCCTCCCCCCCCCCTTTTTTTTAACCCCAGGGACCCTGATACTTAAAAGTATTGCATTTCCACTATAAAGGCCACCAGTCTCCCATCTCATCACTTACTCCTCAAGAACCATTTAAAGACCTAAGCAGCCCCGTTGTGGGAGGATTTCCCTGGATCCCCTTACCAACCCTCTCTCCCTCTTCTTTCTTCTGAACCTGCTGTTTTATCCAAGGGAGAGATTAAATCAGTTGCAAGGAGCTGTTTAATTAAACTTCCCCCCTCCTACCTCCAAAGTTGCTGGAGACTTCTTTTGACTTGGCAATATCTAATCACTGTAATTTAGCAGATCCTATAATTACCTGCTGCACACAGAAACAGTTTGATTGCTGTTACTTTGTCCTGCCTATTTCAAACTCAGTGGACAGCGGAGTTCACTCTCCATGAATGTCTGGAATATTCCGGCTGGAGGCAGGATGGTGTGAATTTACAGGCAACCTTTGAGGGTTACAGATTGATGGGCAAATGGGACCAAAGGCATGGGTAATGAGCATTCTGAGGGTGAGGCGAGCGTCCCTTTTCTGCATGGTGGCATGCCAGGCTGCCAGTGAGACAGGCACCTGCAAGTGTGTGGAGGGCACTGCAGGCTGCCTCTATGCCATCAGGTTCAGAGTTCACTCTGCTTTCAATCATCTTGCATAGTGAATTTTTCATTTTGCAAACAGCAGACACAAAAATGTAGGAAGTGCCTAATACCACCATACTGGGATCTTTTCATCTATAAAAGTAGTCATTATCTCCATTTTGCAAATGAGGAAAGTGAGACTGAGACCTTCCAATGAGTAAGTGGATTCTAATCCAGGTCTGAATCACTCCAAAGTCCACTTCTCTCAGTCACTGGGTGCCTGTCACTGTGTTATTTCTCTTGCATTATCTTATTTAATCCTTGCAACAATAATGTATTACCTAATTCTAGACTAAACTTATTATTTCCATTAGTTATAAAGAAAACGAGACTCAAAAAGTTATGCAGCGTCTACAAAGTCACACAGCCAGCAAATCGGAAAACTGGAATTGAACCCACGTGGATCTGACTCCAAAGCCTACACTTTTTTTTTTTTGACTACCATGTTATTTCACCTTTATTTCTTTTATATGGACTCTAAATTTATTTTTTTCAATCATAATGACTATACATCATTTGTGGTTGTAGTAGTGTTTCTATTTTAGAGTAGTTTTTAGTGGATGTACATTTATCTGTACTTTTATATATATATATATATATTTTTTTTTTTTAGGATACATTGATTACATAAATGTTACACAGAAATTTTAGGAGTACCCATATGCCACCCCCCACACCTCCCATCACCTCCCACATATATATCCTTCATCAGTGTGGCACAACGCCTGTGATAGATATACACATTTTGGGGCTTTGCCATCGAGCATGGATCACAGTTCACCCTCTCTCCCATACAGTTCTGCATGATACATGATGATATAAAATGGCCTGTATCCTCCATTGCAACATCACCCAGGACAATTCCCACGTCCCAAAAAACCCCCGTATTACAACTGCCCTTCCCTCTCCCTGCCCCCAAAGAGTCCAGTGACCCTGGCTCCACATGATTTTGTAATTTCTTCCATTGCATGTATCACAAGTCTATAACAGGACGCCAACAAGTCCATTCTAGTCCATAGTTCTTCCCCCAGTCCCGAGGAGTCTGGGATGGTGATGTCCCCGCCACCCCCAAGTGAGGGGGAGCTTATATCCCGTGGATACAATGGAAGAGTTGATCTGCCTGCAGGTGCAGGCTCTCTCCATTCCCCAGGATAGTCGTCCTTGATCATCATCTCCCCACTAGGTGTCCTGGGTGAGTCCATTGAGTTGTAGAGTACAAAGCCTACACTTTTAACCCCCATACTTTACACTCTCCTTTCTTACATGAGTTCTCATGTATTCTGAGATCTCTTTTAAGGCTATTGAATCAGTTGTGTCAAGCCCTTTGCAGATTTTTGAACCTTGCCACATCCTTTTAATTGTTCTAGTTTTGTAGTACATTTAAACATCTGGTAGGACGAGTCCTCATCTCATTTTCTTTTTCTAAAGTTTATTAACACTCAACTTTTAATTTTTCCAAACATACTTTAGACTTGCTTTGTAAAATCCACATGTATGTATCTATCCCTGGGATTTTTACTGCTGTTGTATTAAACGTGCATTTATTTTAGGGAAAAATGACGCTTTAATATTTAAATATTGATCGAGTCCTTGTCATCTAAACTATTCTTGTATTTCTTGGATAATCAGGTAATAAACTTTTAATAGCTGTAAGGTACATTAGATGGGGAAGCTAAAGGTCAAAGAAATAAAGTGTCAAGGACACGTTAGGACTTAGTGACAGAGCTAGTGTTTTTCTCCCAGGCTTTTCTTTATACTTTTCATGTTAAGCATTTGAAAAAAAATATGAAAAACTATGACACTTCTTAAAGTCTAATGTCCTCTCCAGCCAGATGGGTGAAACAGCTTCTGCAGCAGATTTCATTTCTTCCTGGGCCTCCCAGTCTCCTTCCAGGCAACTGCTACCAGGCACAAAACTAAGGGAAGCCTCTAGACAAAGGCCCAGGGCCTGCTAGTTTAGAGGGCTGCAGAGTAGGGAGGTGTGGGGAAGGTCCTGGGGCCCCTTGCACTCTGCTTGCTGGGGGAGTACCGGGGATGAGAAGAGAAGGCAGTTAGGCCACCACAGGGCTGTGTGTTTTTAGATGCTAGGAACCAGTGGGCTAGGAGATGAGGGTTTGGTGCTCTCCTAAGGAGAGAGAGGCTTTGAGAATCCTAGCAAGACCGACTTAGAGGGACACAACACAGGAGGTTGGAAATACAAGCTCTGGCTAATGCTGAGGATTGCTTTGAATTGAGAATGATTGAAAGAGAAAGAACAGGAATTTTTTTCTTCCTTCTGGGATGGAAGGGAGGCTGCTGAGTCCAGGTGAGTGACAAGTCTCCAACAGGTACTGTGCTTTGACATAGTTCCTAACTTGAAGGTCCCTGTTAGGAGAAGTTGGCAGGAAACTTTAAACACATCTTCTGAGCCTTAAAAATGAAGAGCTCTTTGCCTGAATGTGTGAGTGTCAGTCACATATGGCTGGGTCTCTTGCACACTTTGGGACAGTGCCAGCCTGATTTTGAACAAGGGGAAACACTGATCCCTTCTATTTTAGGGGTAAAAGCTCAAAAAACCTAGTGTGGGCCATATTAACTGCTGCTCAAATCGCATTCCTTCCCCAAGATATCTTTTATTACTTTTGGTCTAAATAAACTTCCCCCCCTGTTTACATCAGTTACTTTGCAATGTTTTAATGTTTCTTGGCACATGCTTAATTATCTTTAGTGGAAGAAGGAGAGGGAGTGGGGTAGAGTCAGTTACTTTCCTTACAGATTTCGTTTGTTTCTAATATAAAAGTAATACATCATTGGCTCTTTTCTCTGAAGATAAATTGGAGTAAACTCCTATATAGTACATGTAGACAAAGTAAATGTATCAGTAAAAAAACTGGCATAAAGCAGCTAGCTAACTACTTTAATATTAAATCAGTTCCTATACTAGTAGCCACAGTGCATACAAAGACTTCGTCAGAAACATGCTCCAAGCATACAACAAAATAATCCAAGTAAAGGAATTCCAACATCATGCCCACAATTGGGGTAAAAGCAAATACTTCACTGAATATTAGTGCACAGCAGGCAAAAAAATTTTCCAGTGGTTTATAAGAAAAACATAAGCATATCAAAGCTTTATAACAAGCAGCGAAAATGTACAATACCATAAAGAGTTTAATCTTTATCCCCCAAACCTAGAAAATTATCATCTGCAAAGTCAGGTAAATGAGCATTTCCATAGCCTTCAAAAGCCCATGTCACTGATGGAATCCAGATGAGTTTCCTAATTACTGGCAGTTCACCGCATTAGAAAGCAAGTTATCTTGATCTTCAAAATGCCACCCTGCAGCTCTGTTTACTATGTTCTTTCTCAAAGTGTGGGTAACATTAACATCAAACCTAAGTAAAGCTATGCCTCTACATTTAAAAAAATCTTTTTGTTGTAATTATTTTTAAATGGAAGTAATATGTGCACAAAATTTACAAAGTTAAATTTTACTGAATGGTTTATAATAATAATAATAAAAAGCAATTCCTTGTCTCAGCTCCGACTCCCCAGAAGACAGCTCTGCTCTCTCCTAGCTGTTTCCCTTGGTATATACTTCCATATTTCTAAACAGTGCACTCATATTAATATTTCTTCATTTATCAATTTTAGGCATTATTTGATGCCTTTCTATAATGGAAGAGGACTCCTACACTATTCTGTCTCTTGCCCGCTCCCCATGAACCTAACATAATCGTTATAATTGTTTTTGGTTAAATAAGTATTCATTTATTACATAATTATGATTATGCAATGTTTTTTTTGTTTTGTTTTCTGTGTTTTTGTTTTTTGGAGTTTTGTTTTGTTTTTGCTCCTGAGCCCAGTAGCACACTATAACCATCCCTCCTTTCTTGTGCCTGACTTCATTTTTCTTGGAGTTGATAATTGCCTTTCTTTTTCCCCCTTATTTAAGGAACTACAAACGGTTCAGTGGTTCAGTGTGGCAGGGACAACATCCTTAGTTTATATGGGGTCTGGTGACAGATGAGGCTGTGTAAGAGACCAGATCTCAAAGGGTCTTGAATGCCAGATTGAGGAACTTTACCTTGAGGGAAACACGGAACCATGGAAGGACTTTAAGCAGGAAGTGACCTTCTGGAACATTCCTCTAATGGCCATGTGAAGGACCACACAGTTTTCAAACTGATATAGAAGAATGTGTGAAAGCATGTGCATTCCCACCTTCTTTCCAGAAAAACTGATGGAATCTTTAGGAAACTGCCATGCTTGGCAGGTGTTTGTCAAGTAGCTAACAGACTCCAACTCTCCTGCATTTTCCTTCTCTACAAATATCCATGCATTGTAAGGAAGGGTAGACATCATCTCCCAGGACTCACCCAAATAGGAATTTCCCAAGATCCATATGGAGTGAACCAGTCACAAAGTAGTCCAGATTGTGGGCAACAGGAAAACTTTTCCTCCTACACACACACAAACTTTTTAAGAAGTAAAAATAGCTAAAATGCTGATGGGTAGAATTTGTGCATTACCCATCACCACAAAAAGAACTTATTCAACACCCAAAACGCAGCTTTGATGCTGAAATCTCACTCATCTTGGTTGGTGTTTTTTGCTACTTTTTGTTTGGTTGGTAGAGACAAGAGAAAGGGCTGGAAGTTTTCAAGATATCAAAGTTAGAATACAGAATAAAAATTAAGATTTGAAAGGTTGCTCAAATAAGAATAGAAATTAGAATTTGTGTCAATAGCAATGGGTATGAAAATTACTTTTAATTCCAGAAAAATCACAGCTTTCCCATCTCATTATAGGAGAACCTTGCGATTAGATTTGTAAAGAGAAAACCACTTCTGTGACAGGTGATCAGGGAGTGCTGAGGTTTCTGAGAAGGCAACTCCCCAACTACCTCTGTAATATGCAAAGCGACTGAATTTACTTGACAAATTCATTAAATTTTATTAATATATTTATATATTGTTATTTATGTAAAGAAAGGGTTGTTTTTGTTTTGTTTTGTTTTTTAATATTTCTGCTGCTGCTTCTTACAGTTGGGAAATTCAGCTCATAACCCACCCATCACCAGAAAATGCAGTGGTAGACAGCGGTTAGGGCCAAGCACTATCATCATCATAATACCTGCTATTGCTTGAGCCCCTGCCCTGGGCCAGGTCTAAACTTTTTACTAGCATTACCTCCTTTAATCTTCACTTCACTCTGGTAAAATGTGTTGACTTACCTGCGTTTTCCAGTGGAGGAGAGAAGATAGGATTTGCCCAAAGACATACTGTTGGTAAGTGACAGAATCAGAATTGAAAACAAAGTTGGTCTGACTCTGCATCAGTTAAGATGCTTTGGGCTGTAATGGCCAGAAAGCTTAAAATCAAGTCTTAGAACATATATGGTGTCACATAAAGGGAAGCTCAGAGGTAGGGTGGGTCTCAGGATTGGCTGCTCCAGTAACTAACAGTATCATCAAGGACCCAGGTTCTCTCCATGTTTCTGCTCTTCCATCTTCAGGCTGGGCTCGCTGAATTTGTAGGATGGCTGCTGGTAGCAGCGTGAAGTACATGCTTCTCATTTCCCATTTGGTAGACAAGAGAGATGGACTTCCCTTTGCTCTGCACTAACAGCAAAGAAGAATTTTCCCAGCAACCCTAGCATACTTCCCCTCGAATTTCACTGGCCCGAACTGGATCATCTGCTCATTCCTGAACCGTTCATTGGCCCAGCAGATGGGACCACCCTTAGATCATGCAGACACCTTTAATGGAGGTCACTTCCCCAAACCACAGTGTTACTACTTAGTAGCGAAAGGGTCAAATGGATGTTGGGTGGCAAAGCTCTTTCCACCATTTCCAGGACAGGCTACATAATTTGTGGGGTCCAGTGCAAAATGAATTATATATAGCCCCTTGTTCAGAAATTTTTGAGAATTTCAAGATGATGACAATGCATCAAACCAAATGCGGGGCCTTTTGACTCGGGGATCCTGTGAGACTGTTAGATCACGTACCCGCAAAATTGGCCCTGACCATATCATGCCACCTGCTGCAAGCTGTTTTCAATTGTTTACTGCTCTGTGCTTCATGGGGTTCATGGGAAAAAAAATATTTGAGAGGAGTGCTTGGCTGAATTGATACCTGTGGGGTGAAGTAACTAGTGGTGGGGATGATGGCGATGCCGAGGATGTCTGAGCCCCAGCTCGATGCTGCTACCCACCACCTCCTCCCCTGATTCCGACGTCAACCCCGAGAGCCCTCAGTGTTTCTCCCTCCCTACTAGACCTCCCAAGAGCTGCCGTTTGTATTTTGTCCTTGAGTAATGTTTTTCTTTTACTTGCTTTCTGATATTTCACAGGCCCTAGACCTTTGGGGCTATGATACCCTGCGCAACTATAATCACATATTGGACACATTTGATCCACATAGTTGTATTCATTCACTTTTTAGTCTTTGTGTCACCATGCAAAGGATTTCTTTTTGATGTTAAAACCTGTGTTGGATCAGATATTCAGAAATGGCATTTGCTCCTGTGGCAGCCCAATCAGTGTTCTTTTGTCACATAGGAACGTGGTCCTCATTTTGACAGTGACAGTTGAGTCAACCTTGTTGCAAGTAGAGCACTGTGTGGACTCTGGGGACAAACAGAGACTTATAGATGTGGACAAACACCTTGGCATAAAGACACCCAGAGGGCAGGCCTTTAATTAATTGCCTTTTAAACAGTATAGCCCTCACTGCCCTCATGTTCTGCCTGCCTTCACTGATGCTGTCCCTGTATATTTTATAGATTTTCTCTGTCATTTAATTTTACCCATCCTTTAAGGCCTCCAGAGATTCTCTTGAGACCACATGTAGAAATGCCCTGCAGGGGCCTGCCACATGGTGGTAACTAGAGAGACATTTGTTGTCTTCCCCCTGGGCACTGTCTCCCCATTTCACAAGCTGCCCTCAGCCCCTTCAGCCTCATTGCATTTGGTATGCATCCTGGATGCCAGTAGTTCCCATCCTGCCTCGGGTTAGGACTTCTTGTCTCCAAGTCTGTGTCCTTCAGGAGATTCAGTGACTTGGTGGCAAGGATGATATTCGCTCCTCTCCCTCCTTCACCCCTTGTCTATTTCAAAGCCTTGTGCACAGTAGGGACCCAGTAAAAGTTGGTTGACTTGACTCTTTACTTTGAGGCCAGAGAAGGGAGAGAGTCTGTGGGTTTGAGGACTCTGGGGAGTTCTCATGACCCTCAGAGAAAGTCTGATAGCACATGTGAAGCAGGGAGTGTGTGATCTGTGTCTGGTGATGGGTCCAGGACAAGAGTTGCCTTGAATGGTCAACCAGACACCAGGCTCCTGCAGTCTGCTGCAGTCCCTTCCTTGTGTTGGCCCTGCACCTTCCATCTCCAAGCCTTCTCCCTCAGTGCACTGACTGCAGTGCCCAACTATGTTGGCTACATTCCTGCTGGGCTGCTCAGGTGGGCTCAGACAAGGCAAACATGGAGGTCAGAGAGGAAGTGGCCACAATGACAGCTCAGGCTTCAAGTGTGCATGAAGGGGGCAGTCACACTCTGTCATCATGGAGACTTTTGACATTTAGTAACATTCCTAAATGCCACATTTAAGTTCTATAGAGGGAGAAACAGAGATGTGTTTATGAGGTTCCTTTGGGCACAATCTACCTGTTATTGGAGCAGGTCACTGTGACACAACACTCCTTCAGCTCTCAGGATATCCAGATATGCAACAGACCCAGACATCTTCTCCATTCCTCTCCGAGCCCAAGCAAAGCCAGGCTGTGGGTGGCACCCAAGAGACTGTATAAATGCCAGTATTCATAGGGCTGGGTGCTCCCAGCTCTACTGAATCCCTTTAACATATAATATCACTAGGATGTAGAGCCTAGACTAGAGAGTCAAGTCAGTCCTGGATTTGAATCCACCACGTCCTGGGTAACCGCAGGCTAGTCTCTTCACCTCTCTGAGCCTCAGTTTCCTCAATTATGAAATGAGGATGGTAGTGTTAAAACTTCACAGTGGGCTGTGACACAAATTAGAGAAAATATGTTTACAGCACCTAGCACAGCACCTGGCACAGCAGGAAAGGCTGGCCAGCACAAAAGCATGTTCCTCAATGACCTGAAACAACCAAGTGTCATGAGTAATAGCCACGGTCTCAAACACACTTTTCCCCATTTGGAATTATTCTGCCGATTTGCATGGGCGGTTAAGAGAGCGGAGATGTTAAAAGGCTTTTATGTAATATCTTGTTTGATGTCTTCCTTTCTGCGGTGATGCCTAACATGCATCAGATGGCTGCTTCCACCTAATTCCAGTCATTAGATTAGGGAGGGATGAGGTAGTTCGTCCTCAGGGAGAAAAAGAAAAATCGATATGAGTAAGTGTGATTAGTAACAGTGTCCGTGAGGAATGCAGCAGATGGACAAGAACTTGAACCAGGCCGCAGACTTGTGTTGCTGTGGTACCATGTCCTGGTGGATGGCCCTTCCCTGCCCCCAGGCTCAGGGACGCAGCTGCTCCGGTTTTTGCACGGGATGTGGTCATTCCACCTGAAAATGCACGCTCTCTTGTTATTTAATGTTATTACAGGACCTTTACTTATGAGGTCAAAGACGAAGTGGTCGTACTTTATAGTCGTGGAGTGTTTTTTGTTCCTGTTTTTAACTAGAGGGGAAATTTGTGATAGCTTCCATTTTGGTGATATCTGATAAAGCGATTGCTGTTCATTCCTCTGCCCAGCATTTGCACCAACTAAGTGGTAGTGCTGGGTGCAAGTGGCATGGAGATGAATAAGAGTTCTCTCAAGGGGCTCACAAATCAGTGTGGGACATAAACACATGTACGAATTAATATACTTTGTGTGCAGATACTGCAGTACCTTGGGATTTCAGGTTCACCTGGGCACAAAGGAGGGCGTGCTCAGGTCTATCTGATGAGAGGTGAAGTAAACTTGTCTAGGAAGGACTTTGTGGCAGATGTGGTGTTTTAACCTCTGAGTTGAGTTTCAGCCTCATAGATTGGGTGGGTGGGGGGAAGGGATTGTCTAGGAAACTTGTTCTAGGCTGAGGGAGCAGTGGGAGTGAGTTAGGACTCCTAGCTGTAAGGGATGGAAACCCAACTCCAAATGATATATTTAAGAAAAGAAAATGATGTAACTGAAAATTCAGGGGGTCATTTTCCTTTCTTTTTTTTTTAATTAAATTTATTTATTTTTATTTATTTATTCCCTACCCCCTTACCGCTTGTGCTCGCTGTGTCCATCTGCTGTGTGTTTTTCTGTATCTGCCTGTCTCCCCCTGCTGCACCATCTTGCCGCGCCAGCTCACCGCGCTATGCGGGCCATATGCTCAACACACCGCGCAGGCCCACTTGCCCTCACCAGGAAGCCCTGGGAACCAAACCCAGGGCCTCCCATATGGTAAACGGGAGCCCAACCAATTGAGCCACAGCCGCCTCTCGGATT
>PVKH010041936.1:0-10883 GCA_004027955.1 Chaetophractus vellerosus
AGAAAGAATAGCTAGTGAGGTGACAGAAAAGGAAGTGTTCTGGAAATTAGGTAAAGAGTATTTCTGGAAGCAGAGACTGATAAGACTATATTAATGACTACTGTTCATTTGAGTTGTTGTCGACCCTGTTGCTCTTCCATTTTTCATAGGAAGAAGAAGGGAAAAAGATGAATCACACAGCCAGGTTCATGCTTCTAAAGCTTATAAGGCTGTTGCTGTTCAGAAGAGAAAAAAAAATTCTCTTTATAATCTCTAACTGCCTTTTATGAAGGTTGGATCTGGTTAAATAAAGGGCCTTTTGTTCTGCTGAGCACCCTAAAGGGTTTGGTGATAAATATTTGGATCTAAGTGTTGTGGAAGGCTGAACTGATCAACAGAATAGAGTGAAAATAGGCAGGATAAATCCTCTCTCCCCCAAACAACTATAAAATCGACAAAAGTATATTCATGTGTGTGTGTGTGTGTGTGTGTGTGAGTGTGTCATTTCATGGCTCTGGAAATCAACCAAAGGTAAACAAAAAATTCAAAAACAGGTATTTACAAAAAACCGCCGAAGTTCGATTAGGAGGAGTGGGAGTCTACCTGCTTCATCCCAACTGGGCGGTTCCTTGCTGGAGACTGACTGACTTTGGACTGCGGAGTGAAAAGACCTCACCCAGCAGCAATTGGGAAAAGTCTGCTGCTGTCCTAATCTGAGGTTGCCTCCTGGTTAAGGCGATCAACAGACCAGAGGACTAACGAGATGTATAACAGGGAGATAGCAGATGGAGGGCTTGATAAACTTTCCACAGAACTCTGGCTGTGAGCATGCATGCTGGAGACTTGAGAAGGGCCAGCAGAATATAAAAGCCAAACTACTCCAAAATCCAATGTGCTTCCCAAACCAAATACAGACCCACAGCCAAGGTGTTTGAGCACAACTTCTATTCAGCCACCATCTGTTCACTAAACTATGCAAACATAGGGATCGTTCCTAGGAAACCAGGTTAAACAATAAAGATAAGAATTAAAAAGTTGAGCAGAGGCAGTTGCAGCCATATACCACATGGGTGACAGATTCCTTAGATTAAGTCCAGGTATTTTACGTAAAACAAAACAAAACAAACAACAAAACAACAGGAACAAAAATTCTTAAAGAAAAGAAAATATAATCTAGAGTTGCTGCAATATATTATCTAACATGTTTAGTTGTCAATAATAATTTTTACAAAAAGAACAAAAACAAAGGAAAGTTTGAATCATGCTCAAGGTTAAAAGCAATCAGTACAAACTCTCTCTGAGTAGGTCCACATATTGGATTTGGCAGACAAAGATTTCAAATCAGATATAAATGTGTTCAAAGACTTGAAAGAAGCCATGTTTAAACAACTAAAAGAAATATGACGAGTGTGACTCAAAGATGGGGAATAACAATAAAGAAATAGAATATATTAAAAAGAACCAAATGAAAATTCTAAGGTTGAAAAATATACAAATGTTCACAGTAGCATTATTTAAAATAGCCAAACCTGCATATTTGGATTGTTTGTTAACACAATATAATGTCACCCATCCTGATTTGTAAACATTCTCTAAAAGACATGACAAATTCAATTATTTAAACCTTGTTTCCTATATTTTCTCATTCCTATGAATATTACTTTACAAGCAATATTGATTACCATAGAACTTTCCTAAGGCTGAATTTTTAAACTTGCTTTGTATCTGTGATGCAGGAATTCATTGCATAATATAGTTGATTGGTGGTGAAATGTATCTTTTCTAATGAGTCAGTAATCAAAGAATCTCCATTTACCTGTAATGGGCTGATTAGAATAACCAGGAACAGGCAGAATAGTGGTAGACACTAGGAAACAGACACAGTTGTAGGTACTGGAGGAATGTCTATTCTGGCGGCAGAACATGTCCACTGAAACAGGGTTTCCTAACTGGTATCTGTGACTAGTTACAGATGGGCTGATAAAATAATTACCTTAGCATTTGGGGTCTTCAGGTCAGATCAAAGGAGGCTGGAGCTTGTTGGCTGGTTATATCTGACTACCAGCAGTTACATCCATTTGCTCTATTTTTCTTTCCAAGTACAGCCACTTTATATGTGTGCCATGATGTGTAAAAGATTGGGCAACACAGTTCTAAAATAATGATCATATTTTAATCAAGAAGTTTTTTGAAGAAAATAGGGGTAGAAGCAATAGAGGGATGTGTCTAAGGAAGCACAGTGTCTCAATAGGTGCTTCCTTTTGGAGAAGGGAAATATTGAGCACTTGCTGCCAGCCATCATACTTGGTAGTTAATATATAATCACATACAAGCTTTTTTGCTTGTGAGGAAATTATTGCTATTGACAGTTTAACAATAAGGAAGCTGAAGCTCAGAGAGGTGAATTAACTTGGCCAGAATCATGAGCTTGCAAATGAGGAGACTGGGATTTGAATTAAATTGTTGGACTGGAAAGTTCAGTCATGGAATCTAAGAGCAGGTGATAATATGGAGAGCATGTGGACAAGTGGGCTGCCATTATCAGTGAAAACTGCCCTCAGGCAGCAAGATCCAGCCAGAGGGTTTGGACGGGAGAAATGAAGAATTGGCCTGCTTAAAACAGAGTCCTTGATTCTAGAGAAACTGGGACATTAAGCTGGGATTGAGCCACAAGGGTAAAGGAAGAAGCCATTATCAAAACCCCTGTTTAAGCTCAAGACCAGACTTGTAGCCAAGGAGAGTGTTTCTAGTCCCAGAATATTCCTTTAGGTTAAAAGTCCTAAACAACTCCAGCTCGAGGTCAGGACGAGGTCTAGGAATTTGGAAATTTCCCTTAACTCTGGGAGGATGGAAGATCCTAGGAATCACCCTGCACCCAACACAGGGGACCTGAGGCTACATTAGGATTCATTTTATAGCTTTGCCCACATTTCACTAACCTGACCTTTAGCAGAGTTTGCTGGCTTCTGTGAACTCCTTACTGGTATCTAGGCTCAACTCTGTAATGGTGACTATGTATATTTCAAGACTATACTAGGGAGTATGTTAAAATACAGACTTCTTGGGTGTACCTGCTCAAGTGTATAAACATACCTGGTTTTCTATTCAGTGTACTATTATTTCACTGAACAACTTAAGATACATACAAGGATAATCAGGGTTCCATAGGGATACAATAATGTAATTAGTGGTGAAAGTTAGTGAAGTTTTAGTCTACGTGTTAATAGACAAAGCAGGTATTTAAGGCCAAGGTGTCATTTAAGGCTAAAGTATTGAAGGCCAGGGCATGTGATGGCTCAAAAGAGATGTGAAGTTTTCTAGTTTCTGCATGGAATGGTGAGAGTTGGAAAACACATCAACCCCACCCTTAGAGCAGTCCCAAAAGCCAGGGAAACTACAAGTTCATTACTTTTCTTGAACTATCAGAGAGCTGAGGTTGCAGGACAACTAAGTAACCTGAAATACAGGAAGAGAAAAATACCTGCAGGGAGAGAGCGATGTGAGCACTGCTTCCCTGGAGCAGATGCAGCTCACACCACTAAGAGTCAGCTAAGGAATTCAGTTAAGGAATCGGTGAGGGCCAGGTGTGAGCAGTTAAGAGCGTAAGGAAACCCTAGGGGCCATAGACCAAGGAGAAGTTCACATCCTCTTACACGCCTTTCTCCAGGAGCCTCACAAGCCTCTCAGAGAAAAGATTGCTGAGAGTCCTGAGAACGCACACTCAGTTTGCAGGCCTGGGGGCGGCAAAGGCAGGAAGCCCTACACAGATCCTTCTTGCTTATCTTCCCTACAGAACAAAGGCCTTAAACTATAGGGGGAAGGTCAACAAACACCATTGCACTGGTAGCACTGGAAATGCATTGCAGCTATGGACAGGGAGCAGAAACAACTCTCTAGCCTTGGGGAGGGTCAGAAACATGTGTGGAGCCTGGAACTGCAGCTGGTGGATGGGGCAGGAGCACTGAGAGGATCCAGGGACACAGCACCTGCATATGACTGGCGCTTAACCAGAACAACAGAATCCTTCTCCTGCTCCCTCCAACCAGGCTGCAGCAGAAAGTGGCAATTGACAGTGGAATGATGCTGGGAGAGTTGCCAGAGTGTGGAGAGAGACACAGTCTTGCAACAGAAAAGGGAGATCTCAAGCTGAAGATAAAGCAGGTATGGAGAAAAGCCTTCTAGCAAATCAGTTTCCACCGTATACACAGGGTATCTCTAGAAGAATTTGAAGGTTGTGGTACACTTAACCTAACTATAGCAACAAGAAACCCCAAGCCCAGTTCAACTCCTTCCTAGATTGATTCTAAACTCCACCCCACTCCAAATAAAAGCCTAGCAGAAGGAAAGGTATGCCCAGTTGCAGACTTAGAAACTATTTAACCCCAGTCTCTATTCCTACACAAGATGTCCAACTTACAACTGAAAATTATTGGGCATGCAAGGAAGCAAGTAAAACCAACAACTACTAGGAGAAAACAATAGGAACAAATTCAGATATGACAGAGATGAGGGAAATATCAGAAAGGAGATTTAAAATAACCATGATTATTATGTTGAAGTCTCTAAATGAAAAGGTGAACAACATGCAATATCAGATAGACAATTTCAGCAGAAGATGGAAACTACAGGATGGAATGAAATGGAAATGCTAGAAATGAAAGGAACAGTAATAGATATGAAGAATAACATTCGAAAGCTCATCAGAAGGCTCAACACAGCTGAGGAAAGAGCTAGTCAGCTTGAAAATAGGTCAATAAATATTATCTAAATAAACACAGAGATGCAAACTGGATTTCTCACTTGGCTAGTGAGAATGCACAAGGGCACAACCACTTTGGAAAACAGTTTGGCAGTTTCTTATAAAATAAAACAGACACTTAAGATGTGATCCAGGGATCCCACTCCTAAATTATTACCAGAGAGGATAAGCACTTCCACACAAAAACTTGTACACAAGTATTTATAGCAGCTTTATTCAAAATTGTTAAAAGTTGGAAACAATCCAGATGTCTTTCAATAGGTGAATGGATAAATAAATTATAGTATGTCCACTCAATGGAATACCCCTCAGCCATAAAAAGAAACAAATTTGATACAAGCAAACAACATGGTTTAATCTTGAATACATTTTGCTAACTGAAAATAGCCGGAATCAAACAACTACATACTAAAGAATTCCATGTATATAACATTCTGAAAAGGGTAAAACTATAAGATCGAAACTTAGTGGTTGACAGAGGTTGGGAATGGGGGGAGGGCTTAGTGCAAAGGGGCAACATAAGGAAATTTGGGGAGGTGACGGAACTGTTTTGTATCATTATTTTGTTGGTAAATATAGGAATAGATCCATTTGTCAAAACGTTTAGAACTCAGCAGCACAAAGTGAGTTTACTGTATGTAAATTTATAAATACAGTTTAAAAAAAGGTATGGATTGTTTATGTTGCTATATAGAGAGATTAGAATTGAAGTAGTTTGGCATCTGGGTATGTTTAGCAAACATACTATAAGTACAGTTCAAACTTATTCTTTTAAATGTTTGAATGATTCCAGGCTGACATCCCAAGAGAACACTTTCTCAAACATCCTTCCCTCACAGAGAACACTAATATGTGTCTTGAGGGATTGTCACTATTATTCTGTGACTCAGCTAGATTCAATATAAAATGCATTATAATATTTACTAATTTTCAAAATAATTGTCTGTTTCTTAACTACTTAACATTTTGGTTAACTCCATCCATTTCTTTTTCCTTTACAAAGACTCTTTGTCACCCTCTGCCATCATCTCACTAGACATCAGTTTGTTTATTCACTAAGGAATGCTTGTGGGTGGGCTAAAGAACTATGAGGTATGTGGGAAATATGCTGTGCTTACCTACTGATGTTCCAGTGACTATCCCCCATGCTAAATAACTCCTCTAATTACATGGCCTAGCTATTCAATTTACATTGCCCTGTTCCCAAAGAGTAATGATGGCAGCTTATAATCAGCTTTATTTACACTTCTAAAAGTCCTTTGAAATACTTCCTCAATTATTTGACTAAAGTACCTGGAAAAAAGAATATATAAAATGATGAGGAACTTAAGTACTGTGGGAGTTCTTTTTCAAGAGGTGTTCATTTTAGGATTTGTTACTCATAGAAAGAGTTACCCTACTGTTGTTAATCAATAGCTTCGAAATATTTGTAGCCACTAACCTAGGTTCACCAATCTAGAGCTATTAATGCATGTGTTCAATTTAAAGTTGGAGGAGGAGATACTATAAATTAGTGACAGGAGCCTGAAGTGGGATTCTAACTTCTTTCAAATTCATAATACATTAAATCCACCAATAAGCTTTTAAAAAAAAAACCTTCTAGCTACAATTTAAAGCCAAAGGAAGTCATGGAGATAAACTACAAAAATGGATTCCAAAAATGTCACAGTTTTTGACATATTGAAGCATTACACAATTTCCTTTTTAACCCAGAGCCTGCAAACAGTTCCTTAGAATCAACAAATTTTTTTTAATGAGACAGGATTTGAATGATTGAGGCAAAAATTTATATTTGTTTAATTAATCTCAATAGGTGTGCCAGGTCATATCAGTAGGAAAAAAAAAAGTTCATCATACTAAGATTAAGGACAAATTGGGTTTGAGCTATATTTCCAATGCAAAACTCCAGTTTTTCTAGATCAGATTTCCTTCTTTGCTGTTTCCTCTTTGTGTTACTGTGTTACCTCTCATTCCCTTGGACTAGAAGCCTCAGGCACCCTTGCATCCTTGCACCTCCAACACCACCCCTTTTGTCATTAACTTGCACAGTTCTGCATCTGCGATATCTTTAGAATCTGTTCCTTTTGAACATTCTTGCTGCCTCTGGAATATTTTCCACCTCTCTGCAGGAAGAACTGCCTTAGTTTCCTGCTCAGTACCTCCTTTTCTGGAAAGAAGGTCCTTCCAGACACTTTAGACGTGATCCTGTTTTTGTGACTGGTCTCTGTCACAAATCTTCCCTTGTGATCTCCTTTGACCATTTTAAGGGAATATGAGAAAACATAGAATGGGTCCCATTTTATTATTATTTTTTTAATGCTAAGGTGAGAATTTTCCCTTTCTTGAGTGGCAATAGAGAGTTATTAATTTTTTTTTAAGTGGGAGAATTGGCATCAGTGCGAAGACTGGATTTTGGGAGAGAGAAGCGGGTGGTAATGATCTATCACATCATTGTGATAATTTAGGAGAAAGGTAATTAACACCTGAGCTAGGGTGGTTGAAGTGGGATGGGGGTAAAAAAAGCAGACTGAAAAGCAGTTATATAGATAGAATCATCAAGATTCTAGCAAGCAATTGTTTATGGAGAGTGACGAATAAGGAGGAGCTCCCAGTGACTATGAGGTCAGTCTTCGTGATGAAGAGGGAAGTGCCAGTGACAGATGGAGGGAAGCATCAGGGAACATTTAAAGAGATTGGGTTTGAATCCTTATGGCCTCATTTTGCACATCTATATGTTGGTAATAAAATACCTACCTGAAAAGGGTTGCTATGAGGATTGATTGAGCTATTACACGAAAGGCATCTGTCACACAGTGAGTTCTAGACCAATAAATGGAAGTTATTATTCTTGCTTTTATTGTTATGATTACTTTAAAGAAAACAAACATTATCCTAATTATTAATCACTTCTTGGCAATTGTCTGCACTAGAATGACCACAATGCAGCATTTGTATGAGGCATTGCCTCGTAATCTGGGGAGCTGGTCTGACTAATTGAGAGTCTAGCAGTCCCTTCAGTCCCTTCAGGGGAATTTAGCATGTGAGATGATCTATCTTTGAGAACATCCTTCCCTGAGCTAGAGTGGTTTGCTTGTGATTTGAAGTAATTTGAAAAGGATTCATAACGTGAAAAGGGAAATGCAAAAAGACAGGTGGAGGAATCTAGCAGGAGCTGTCTGTAGAGGAGTCAGGTGGGGCACGTTAATGAGAGGATTCATTAAGACAGAAGCTCAGGCATTGAGGGTTGAAGCAGAGGACTGTGGGAGCCAGAGCCAGTGCAGGAGGCAGGGTGTGGCGCGTGAGCTGTTAGCTGGAGAGGTGTAATCAACATTTGAAAAAAAAGGGAGGTGCCTGGGAAGGGCAGGCTGCAGGAGGGTGGAGACGTGGGAGGGGCAGGATTGGGAAGGGACAAATGGGAAATTGCTGGGCCTGATGAGGTGGGGCTCTCCAATAAGTCATTTACAGTTGCTGGAACTGTTTTGGAGTTTCTTTCTTTATACTGTGGCTTCCCGAAGCATTTGGAAGGCTTCACGCCACTAGAGGAGTGAGTGGCAATGAGCAGTTGACTCTTTCTCGCTTGAGCAAGCACATGCAGGATTGCACATCTCTCAAAAATGGAAGATGGTATCAGGAATGGGACAAGCATAATATCAGGGTGGGACAGAATTATTACCGGAATTAATTACATTGCAAAAATGTGTTGCTCATGTAAATTATCTGCATGGTACATACATAAGTATGTATTTAGGTTTTTGTGATAAAATATGATTTTAATCAGTGTTTTAAATAGTACTATGTGTTTGATATGTATAAAAATGGAAGCAAAGGAGAAGAGGACTTTTGGAACACAGTGCATGGCATTGGTATCCTTTTTTTAAATTTTTTTATTTTCTTAAAAATGTATTATATATCCCCCCCCCTTTCTGCTTGTTCTTGCTGTGTTTATTTTTGCATTCTTCTGTGTCTGCTTGTCTCCCCCCGCTGCAGCGACCCGCCAAGTCAGCTCACTGTGCGGTGGCTTGCCCTGCTCGTGGGGGCTTGCCCTGCCCGTGGCGGCTTGCCCTGCCTGCGGTGGCTTGCCTTCTCGAGGCGGTCTGCCTGCTCGAGGAGGCCCCAGGAACCGAATCTGGGGCCTCCCATGTGGTAAACCGGAGCCCTACCAATTGAGCTACAGCCGGTTTCCTCTCACATATCCTTTTAAAGCCATTGAGGCAGGAGTGTGATTCTAGGCTACAGTAGTTAAATCACTTGCTGGGATCATAGAGCTGAGAGGTAGCATTAAAATGCAAGTCTTTTGACTTCCAAGTCCAGTGTACTTTCCGTATACTATATAGACACAGCAAAGTAGAAATCGAGATTGCCATTCAGCATTTATTCAGTCTAGTGATGTATTTCATGGTGCAAATGTGAAGATTCCCATATACTCTAACTCCATGAAATGAGATTGAAGTTGGGCTACATGTGGTCATTTTGCCTTGAGAAATGTGTTATAGAGTCTATGAACCCTATAGCATTGAATATCCAGAACAATTCTCCTGCTTCACCTGCAAAGAGGAGGGTGTATCCCAGGATATAGGTGGACGAAAGATATGGACAAAATACGCCCAACCTGGGAGGAAGTATAGGTGGATTAAAGGTGATGAAGCCTCTACTGCTGCAGTCAATAAATGTTTTTAAAAAGCAGACATTTGGTGGAAGACAGTTTGGCGGTTCCCTCAGGAAGCTAAATACACAACTGATGGGAATATATCTCAACAAAACTGCTTAATAAATAAATAAATAATTGTGCAAGAATAGCCAGAAATAGCAGCTATGTACAGCATAGGATACAGGGAGAGATTGAGAAGTAAAGAATTTTCTTGTTTATGTTTTTTATTATTATTATTATTGAAAAGGAAAATGCTCTAATAATGATTGAAGTGATGAATGCACAACTATGTGATTATACCAAATACCATTGATTGTACACTTTGGACGAACTATGTGCTTTATTAATATGTATGAATAAAATTGATTTGTTAAAAGATAAAAAATAAAGCAGACATTTGCCTACAAAGGTACTTTTTCTTTTCTCTTGAAATGGCTGCAGTGACCATAATCCATGTCTCCCAACAAAAAAGTCCAGAATAGAAGGATGCCAGGCAGTTTTGTGACGCTCTGGAATATATGTAAGCATAATCTAATCTAGGGCATCTGACCTCAAATTGGACAATAAATGGTTTCTCATTGTCTCTTTCAATGTTGCTGTATTGTTTGGAACCCATCACCCTTAGAAGAATGCCCAGATTTTAAGTTTTGCTAGCAAAACCTGGAGAAAGCTCTACCTCAACGTCTCTAATTCAAATTCCATGTTCAAGCCGGATGAAACTTCCCTCAGACTCCTCTATGCACTGTTGCCCCTCTCATGTGAACCTTCCTATTTGTTGCTTCCTCTTCTAGAAACACTCTCCACCTTTATGTGCCCCTTTCCTTGGAAATTCTTATCCTTCAGAGAGTAGTTTGCTGCCCATTGCCAGCAGCAAGCCTGCCCTCCCATCCACCATGAAGTGCTCCGCATTCCCTGGTGTGTGCTGCCAATGCCCTCTCCCCTTTCCTGCCATGGCATTTATCACACATACCACCATGCTGTTTGCTTATCTGCCTGCCCCCACCTGACCCTGCTCCCAGGGCAGGGATCACAGATCTCCCGTCCACTATTGCATGCCTAGGGCCTACCACAGTGCCTGGCACACAGCAAAGTAGGCTCTTCATAAGCATTTGTTGAATGAGTAACTACACACATAAAAGTATACTTTCCCAATTTGCAAGGCCAGCTTCTCAGGAAGAAAATGGCGTTAATGAAGACAGCTTCTGAGCAAATTGTAGTTAGTTAGGACACTACAAACATGCATATTATTTCACTATACAGTATTTCTTCTTTTAATGGCAGTTATTATTTTGGCACATCCCGAGTGTTTGTGCCAATGTATAAAACACAAGCAATATTAAACGTGAAATAGTAGAAGGCTCCTGTTTAAAGGTTATGGCAGTGACATTCTAGAATTAAAGGGCTTAATTGGGAACTTCTGTTTTAAAAACAGTATAATGTGGCCAGTGAGGGGAATGATTTTACTTTAAAAATAAGGAACAGTATACTTTTTTAAAA
>PVKH010041937.1:0-10881 GCA_004027955.1 Chaetophractus vellerosus
ATCTCTTTTCTCGGGGCATCTCTCCTTCCTCACCTATCTGCTTCTCTGTATGTTTACTTCCTGAGGCTCCAATATAAAAAAATTCCCACTAACTCCTGTGCCTTGTCATTTTCTCTGTGAATCCCCACCTACCAAGGGGGTAGGGGCTCAACATCCCACTGATGTGGCCCAATCAAAGCCTTAATCATTATTTAATCAAGTAAAAGTTAGACCTCTGAATCCAAGACACTCTAATATGCCCAGAGGAAAAGACCAGTTTACAAACATAATCCAATATCTCATTTTGGAATTCATAAACAATATCAAGCTGCTACTGATGGCTAAAGAGATTAAGGATATTAAGAAGACACTGGGTGAGCACAAAGAATTTGAAAGCAGACATAGAAAAATAGCAGCTCTTTTATGAAAATGAAAGGTGCAATAAATGAAATTAAAAATACACTGGAGAATGTTCACTCTGTAGAGGAAATTCCCTCCAGTTATACATCTTCCCCTTACTTTAGCCACTTCCACATTTAATATAGATGCCAATATGTTGCAAAACCAAAATTGAAAGAAGGGGCCTAAATAATTGCTATTCCTATAGGTGAATTGTGCTAATTACAGTATTCCATTTGTTAATAGGGAGGTGCATTTTTGCTAACTTGAAGGAATATCCTGTATTTTAAATAAGTATGTGACTTAATATTTGGGGTGTTTTTCTCCTTTAAAAACTGGACCTGAACACAAGTTTTGAGTTGATATTGTAATAATCTAAGGACCTGAAAGATTATCGCATTTAGTGTGTCTTGAAATTATGTACTGTACCAGCCATGGATTTTTAAAAAATATACCTGTCTCCCTTTTTTGTATTATTTTTTAAAAAATAAAATAAATTTAAATTTAAAAAATACACTGGAGTCATATAACGGCAGATTTGAGGAGGCAGAAGAAAGGATCAGTGAGCTTGAATACAGCCTCCAAAAGTGATCATACAAAAGAACAAATGAAGAAAAGAATATAAAAATTCAACAGGGTCTCAGAGAACTAAATGACAGCAAGAGATGTGCAAACACACATGTCATGAGTGTCCCAGAAGGAGAAGAGAAGGGGAAAGGGGCAGAAGGAATATTTGAAGAAATAATGGTAGAAAATTTCCCAACCTTATTGAAGGACTTAGATATCTGTGTCCAAGAAGCACAATGTACTCCCATCTGAATAAATCTGAATAGATCAACTCTGAGACACATACTAATCAGAATGTCAAATGCCAAAGACAAAGAGAGCACCCTGAGAGCAGCAAGAGAAAAGCAATGCATAACATATAAAGGATTACCCAATAAGATTAGTGCCAATTTCTCATCAGAAACTATGGAGGCAAGGAGGCAGTGGTATGATATATTTAAGATACTCCAAGAGAAAAACTGCCAGCCAGGAATCTTATCCGGCAAGATTGTCTTTCAAAAATGAGGGAAAGTTTAGAGTATTCAAAGATAAACAGAAACTGAGAGAGTTTATAACAAAGTGACCAGCTTTGCAGGAAATACTAAAGGGAGTACTACAGCCTGAAAAGAAAAGATAGGAGAGAGAGGCTTGGAAGAGAGTCTAGAAATGAAGATTATATCAGTAAAAGTAACTAAAAGTCTCAAAAGAGTGGTGAAAATAAAATATGGTAGATAAAACCCAAAGGTCAAAATGTGTTAAATAAGAGCTGCCTTTACAGTAATAACATTGAATGTTAATGGATTAAACTCCCAAATCAAAAGACACAAACTGGTGGAATGGATAAGAAAACATAAGCAGCCATCTCTCTGCTGTCTATCTACAAGAGGCTTACCCTAGACCCAAGGATACCAACAGATTGAAAGTGAAAGGCCTAAAAAGATATTCCATGCATGCAGTAACAACAACATCAAAAGCTGGTGTAGCTATACTTATATCAGATGAAATAGACTTTAAAAGCAAAACTGTTATTAGAGACAAGGAAGAACATTATATATTAATAAAAGGGACACTTCACTAGGAAGAAAGAAGAATCATAAATGTATATGCACTGAAGTAGGATGCCCTAAGATACATGAGGCAAACACTGGTGTAGCTGTTTGATGTAATTATGAATTCCAAAAATTAATATTGAATCATGCTTGTAAACTGATCTGTTCATCTGGGCATGATTAAGTTATGATTAGGGCGTTGACTGGGTCATGTCAGTAGGGTGTTGAGCCCCACCCCTTGGTGGGTAGGGGAATCAAATTTAAAAGGCAAGGCAAAGGACAGAGGGAGTAGATTTGAGAAGCAGTTTTTTGAGAAGCAGTTCTGATGTTGGAGAGAATGCCCCAGGAGAAGAGAAGTGAGCCATTTGCCTGATAGTCTACAGCTGACCTTGTGGAGGAAGAGGAAGAGCTAAGCCCAGAAAGAAACACAAAAACGCAGCCCCGGGAAGAGAGGAACCCAAAAAGCCTGAACCCTGGCAAATGTCGGCAGCTGTCTTGCTCCAACACTTTGCAATGGACTTTGGTGAGGGAAGTAACTTACACTTAATGGCCTGGTAACTGTAAGCTTCTACCCCAAATAAATACCTTTTATAAAAACCAACTGATTATTGGTAATTTACATTAGCACCCCTTTGGCTGACTAATACAACTGGCAAAACTGAAGGGAGAAGTAGATATCTCTACAATAATAGTTGGAGATTTCAATATACCCCTCTCAGCATTAAATAGAACATCTGGCAGAGGATCAATAAAGAAACAGAGAGCTTGAATAATATGCCTCAGGAAGCTAAATACAGAACTGCCATATGATCCAGAAATTCTTCTACTAGGAATATATCCAGATGAACGGAAAACTGTAACAGAACAGACATCTGCACACTGGTGTTCATGGTGGCATTATTCACATTGCCAAAAGATGGAAACAACCCAAGTGTCCATCAACCAATGAAGAGATCAGCAAAATGTGATATATCCATACAATGGAATACAATGCTGCACTAAGAAGAGATGAAATTGGGACACATATGATAACATGGATGAATCTTGAAGATATAATGCTAAGTGAAGTAAGCCAGGCACAAAAGGACAAATATTGCATGGTCTCATTAATATGAACTAAATATGAAGAATAAACGCATGGAGTTTAAACCTAGGGTATAGGTTATTAGGAGATAAAAGGAGGGATGAGAAGGACTACTGATGCTTAATGTA
Source organism: Chaetophractus vellerosus (assembly GCA_004027955.1). Classification (NCBI taxonomy): domain Eukaryota; kingdom Metazoa; phylum Chordata; class Mammalia; order Cingulata; family Chlamyphoridae; genus Chaetophractus; species Chaetophractus vellerosus. Next base: position 3,186 of record PVKH010041937.1, read on the forward strand.
GGTAGAATTTTTTATTAACTTTACTGTAAAGGTGTGAAAATGGATAGAGTTGATGGTAACACATTATAGAGAGTAGCACCTGGTTTGTAAATGGGATTGTGACTGGAAAGAGTAATCTAAGGATGTAAATGTCAATTGAAAGAAAGCTAGAGAATAATCTCGGGACATAGTCTAGTTAACACAGTGAATCCAGAGGTGGATGAGAATTGTGGTTGATGATACAGATGCAAGAGTGTCCTTCTGTGAGCTAGGGCAAATGTACATCACTATTGCAGGATGGTGGGAATGTGGAGAAGCATGGGAAAACTACAATTGATGTGGTCTATGGACTGTGGTTAACAGCAATACTGTAATATTCTTGCATCTATGCCAAAAATGTACTGTGTTGATAATAGGGGGTATGGAAAATGTGTGCCAAATATACATTATGGACTATGGTTGGTGGTAATAGTTCTGATGATATTATCTCATATTCTGTAACAAATGTTCCAGCACATTGTGGTGTGTTGGTGAAAGGGTGTTATATGGGAATTCTATACATGTGCACAATTGTTTTATAAGTTCCCAACTTCTGTAATAAAAATATATTTTTAAAATAATAATAGGGTGGGTTGGGGGAAAAATACACCAAACATAAGATATGGGCTATAGTTCGTAGTGCAATTTTGATGATATTCTTTCATAAGTTGTAACAAATGTCTCACAACATTGCAAGGTGTTGGTGGTGGATTGATGTATGGGAGTCCTGTATGATGTCGTGCATGTTTGTTTTGTCAGTTCACAACTTCTATTATACACTTGTTATTTATGTATGTTCATGTATGAATGATATACTTCTATAAAATTTTTTAAAAATTGTCAGCAGTGAGTTGATAATTATTGAAGCTATGTGTTGGGTACACGAGAGTTTATCATTTGTCTTTTTTGTATGTATTAATGTTTGAATTTTCTATAATAAAATATTTAAAAATGTAAAATGAAAATTAAAAATTATATAGTGTCAACAAAATGACCACAGGAACTGTTAAGTATTCCCAGTAAGGTGAAGCGCCAGTTCTTAAAATAGCACATTTGGGCCTTGTCTAACCTGATTTCACCTTGCCAGGATTTTTGGATTTTCAGAAAGAGCAGATTTCTACTGAGAGCCTTCTGTGTGCCAAGTCCAATGAGAGAGAAAGGTTCTTCCACTGTGATAGAAAGATACAATGTGCCAGTTACAGAAATAGTACAATGAAAGCATTGCTCCCACAAAAAGGACCTGATGAGTCTTTGAAATAAACACGTTATTTGTATAATTTTAAAAGTACCCCTTTATTAAGAAAGAATAAAAACATAAACTAGGGAAGCAGATGTGGCTCAACCAGTTGGGCACCTGCCTACCACGTGGGAGGTCCCAGGTTCATGTCCCGGTGCCTCCTAAAGAAGACGAGCTAGACGCTGCACCCGCCTTAATGAGCTAGATGCTGCACCCGCCACAATAAGCAGACACCTAAACAAGCGGATGCCACAAGCCAGCAGACGCCGCAGCCAGTGGGGAGCAGATGAGGCTCAGGCTGTTGAGCACTCGCCTCCCATGTGGAAGGTCCCAAGATTGTTTCCCGGTGCCTCCTGCAGAAGGCAAGCAAACAATGAGCAGACACATGAGAGAACCATCGCGGGGGCAGGGGGAGGGCTGCATAAATTTAAAAATATATAAAGTAAATAAATAAATCTTTTTAAAAATTTAAAAAACATAAACTATGTCATATTGCTTTTTTAAATGATTCACTAATTTTCTAATTGTCTTGGAGACAAAGCTCCTTAGCCAGGTATACCTCGCGTCCCAACCCTGCCTCCTTCCCCAGCCCCATCTCCTGCCCCTCATCCCCATATACCTTAAACTTTAGCCACAGGATAAGTCTTGCAGTTCCCAGAACATACCGCATGGAGTTTACATTCTCCTGGGGAAGTTTCATCGACTCATTCGACAGCATTCCTTGATCCCCTAATGTGACTCAGCCTCACGCCACGTACGTGCCCTGCTCTGTCTCGTCGCTGCCTTGCAGTGATGCCCGTCTTTCCCATCAGTTCATTCTTTGAGTTTGTCTCACTTGTGACTTCCTCTGAGAAACCTTCTTTGAACTGACCAAGCTGAGCAAGGTGCCCTCTTCTGTGCTCCCTTTGTATAAGAGAATGCGGGCGAGGGAAACTTATCTTATTTCTCCCACTAGACTTCTCGAGGTCAGGGATAACCTCCTGGTTATTTCCAGTTTGTGGCATAAGGCCTGAGTCATAACAGGAGATCAATGAGTTCTTGTTGAATAAATGAATTAATGAATGAAGCTTCCCCACTAGAATGTAGAGCCACAGGGCAAGGGATTTTGCTGTTTTGTTCTGCTTGATCCTTAGTACTTAGGACAGTACCTAGCACATAAATATTTGCTAAAATAACTAAAGGTGCCTCTCAAGGAAAAGGCAAGAAGGTGTCTATTTTAAGGCTTATATTCAAAATGACCATTTGCTAGTGGTCATCCCTCTGTAGATTGGCAGAAGACTTTGATCCAGGGCTTAAAAATCAAATTAGAGACAAAAAGTGTTTTTGAGGTCAAATACATCAATGAAATGTTTTCCATGTCTTATTGAGGTAGTAACTCTGGATTTAAAAGTCCAAGAGCAACGAGGACATTACTTAATGGTTTCTACATGCGTTGTTTTAGAGCTCACTAAACAAAATGTTGATTGTATTTTGCCTAAGCAAACAAAAGCAAAAACAATGTCAAGGCTTTCTTAGAACTTGAATAGGTTCTTAGCAATTGCATAGCTTCTTATTTGGGTGTGGTCATTTTCTATGTGCCCATATTGCCTTTGAACCTAAAGAAACATTTGCAGCAATGGGACAATACGTTATTTCCTACATCTGAAACAGCCAGGACCCCAGGAAAGCCATGCATCGTGAGTGACATCACTCTTATTGATCTCATTTCTAAGAAACAATAGAATACTTTTTTCTTACACAAACCTTCCAGTGGTTTGGACCAGCAACTCCCTAGCAGGACGATGGGAGGGCCCCGTGGACAAAGGACCATTGTTGATCTCTCCACTGCAGAAGGAGCCTTACAAAAGTGATCTTTCTCAGGAGTTCTGCCTGGGACTGCCTGTATACCACAAGACAGGTGCTGTTACATAAGTCAGGCAGAACTGGATTCAACCTGGATTTCTTTTCTTTTCGAAACCATCCTTCTCTGGAGTTGCCCTCTCTAAAAGTCACTGGAACAACAGGAGAGAAAAGTGAGATCTGGAACTCCCCAGGGAATGCAGGCAGAATTTCCTTCCCCTTTCTTTACTCACCCGCCTTTTCACATCTGCCGTCCGCTGGGACCTCTTTTGAGAGGAGGTTTTTTCCCCCCACTCTCTTTCAGGATCCCGCCTCACATAATCTTCACTGGCGTTTCACAAAGAAAACTAGGACTCCCTTTTATTTTACCCAATCCACCACTACATCCAGCCCTGAAAACAGCGGGCAGCGCATTATCTTCTACCAGGGACAAATAGCAGAATGGAGCCTGACTATTTTCCATGAGGCTGATTTTTGCTAATCAGACACATTTATTCTCTGACACACTTTCAGTCCCTGCTGAGAAATAAATGGCACCAGAAAGGACAATATCTCTCAGCACGCAACTTAGAAAATGTATAGAAAATAGATAACATCGAGGTCTTAATGTGAAAATGACTCAACAACTTGAGGAGGGACAGTAGAAAGATTTTGTAATACTATGAATATATATATATATATATATATATATATATAACACAACAATTCTACTATAGGAGTCAAGTTCACAGAAATCCTCACATCTGGGAACAAAGGAATATGAATGACATTATTTATTGAATTACATCTATAGAGCCATATAAACTAACATAAAAGAGACACATTATAGATTGTCATGTAGATGAAGTAAATTGCAGAACACTATATAATATATGAATCCATCTTTGTTTAAAAAAAAACTCCGTATGTACGTGGATGCATAAACCTGTATATATTTACAGATGTAAAGAAAAAGGCTGAAAAGATAAACTATTAACAGTGATTTCTTCTTCTGGAGAGTGAAATTGGGGGTGGTGATGAAAGGAATTTCATTTTTTTACTTCATATACTTTGGTGTTATTTAAATTTATTTTTTAAAAAACAATAAAGGAAATCAAGAACACCTTCAATATTTGTAGAGCATTTATTCTGTGCCAGGGATGTAATGGGCACTTTATATATACCATCTCACTTGTTCCTCCAAAAATCTTCTGAAGTAGGTAATATCATCCCTGTCTACAGATGGGAAAACAGATTCAGAGAAGTTAAGCAACTTGCCCACGGTAGCTGTGCTGGCAAATAGCAGAGCCGGGATTCAAACCCAAAGCCCAAGTTCTTCCCATTGACTCAGTACTACTTTCTCCTGTGATACAGTCCTGGTTTTTGTTTTTGTTTTTTTTCCTCCTTCAACATGTTTATTTGTCCAATCCAGAAATTAGCAGGACCAAAATCAGTGGGATCTGGCAAATTTTCCTTGTTTATAAAGGTCACAGTTGATGAGCCCAAAGAGACATTTCACAAAGAAAGCCTCACTCCATCCCCCCAAACCCAGTTCCCCTTCCTCTAAGCAGAGTCATCTGCTTGCATGAATAGCACTTAGTGGGTAGCACTCTCAAATGCAGTGGCCATCCCAATTTCACCTAACTTATATACCTGCTTTAGCTTGCTTCTCTGTAATGTTCCTCTCAGAAGTCCACACTCATCTCCACAAATTCAGTCACACCTGAAAGGCTTTTGCTAAGCCAAGAGCATGAAGGCACAATGCAGGTTTAACTAACCCGGCAATCAGGCGCTCCGGGATGTCCGCCTGGAAAATTACTTCCCCCCCTTTCCTAAGTATGGGTTCCAGTAACCACCTGGGGGCTGAATTGCCTTCGGGTACTTCTGTTTCAGTTTACTCAGCACTCACCAAATTGCTACATTGCTGCTGAATGATAGGTGCTTTTTTTTTTTTTAATTTATTAAAGAAATTTTCAAACATACACAAAGGGAAAAGGAGTCTTATAATGAATCCCATGTGCCCATTTATTACCCAGAGTCAAGAATTATTTTAATATTCTGTGTCATTGTTTTATCTATCCCCCAGCCCCACCCCCATTTTAGGGGAGGATTTTAAAAGCAAATTCAAGACATCATATCATTTCACCATGAATATTTCAATCTCTAAAAGATAAAGGCATTTTGAAAAAACAACTACAATACTGATGTCGGTGTGTCCTGGGAGGTCTTAGGAAAAGAGCTCAACCGAGGGTGGGAGGGTTCCTGACACAGTCACAAAAAAAGAATCTCAAGGACTAGTCAGATAACAGAGAGAAAATTTAATGCAAAGCAAAAGTACACACTTAAGATGGGAATGCAGCATGCTGCTGGGGCTAGGGGTACTGCTTTGTTAAGTCTGGGCTCCCCTCTCCTCCCTCCATGTAAATGAGGACTTATGTGTTCCAGCATCCTCCTTGGTTCTGCTTTATGCAAAAGAGGGGTTGAAAACTACAATTTAGTGGGAACTCTCCAGGGGAGGGGTTGGTGAAGAGAGCAGTGGTCAGGTGAGGGGTGGGCTTCCTATCTTCTGGTATCTCCCGGCACCAGGCTTTGGTCAGGTGCTTCTCCACAGCGGTAAGGGACTCTCTGGTGGCAATTTTCCATTGGTCCTCCTCTGCCACTGAGTTGTCTCCCTTTCCTACCTCAGTACCTCCTAATCACACAAACTAAATTTAACAATTATTCCTTAATATTATCTAATACCCAATTCATGTACATTTTCTAATTGTCTCAAACTCTTTTTTAAATTTATTAGCACTTAAACTTTTGGCCTCCTTGAATCTATCATTTTTCCCCTCCATTTTCTTCATACCACTTATTTATGAAGAAATTGAGTAATTTGCCTTATAGATTTTCCCACCTTCTTGATTTGATGTCTTATTTCTTGCCAACTAGTGATTAGAGACTTGTTAAATTCAGGTTCGGATCTTTTGGCAAGAATATTTCTAAATGGTGTTGTATACTTCCTGTTGCATTATATCAGGGGGCACTTAGATGTCTGCTGTCCTACTTTTCACAATCTTCTCTTTATCTCTGATATTTGACATTCCGAAAAGTAGGTGTCTTGGGATAGGTCTATTTGGATTTATTCTGTTTGGGGTGTGTTGTCCTTCTTGGATAATGATATTTATGTCTTTCATATGGGTTGGTAAGTTTTCAGTCATTATTTCCTCAAATATCCTTTCTGCCCCTTTTCCCTTTTCTTCTCTTTCTGGGACACCGATAATGCCGATGTTTGTGTGTTTCACATTGTCATGCAATTCCCTGAGACTCTGTTCCATTTTTTCCATTCTCTTCTCTTTCTGTTCTCCTGTCTTTTCCAGTTTAGATGTTCTTTCTTTGAAATCTCTAATTCTGTCTTCAAGCATTTCAAATCTGCTCTTATGTGCCCCTAATGTATTTTTAATCTCATCCAGGGGCCGGCTGTAGCCCAGTGGATAGGGTGCCGGTACACCTCATGGGAGGCCCCGGGTTCGGTTCCCGGGGACTTCTCCGAGCGGGCAGACTGCCTTGAGGGGGCAAGCTACCATGGGTGGGGCAAAACCGCCGTGGGCAGGGCAAAAAAGCCACCACAGGCAGGGCAAAGCCGCCACGGGCAGGGCAAGTCACCTGCAAACAGAGCCAAGCCAACCGTGAAAACCGAAGCCTAGCCGCCCGCGAAAAACAAAGCCAAGCCGCCCGCGAAAAACGGAGCTGAGCCGCCTGCAAAATGGAACAGAGCCACCCACGAGCGGGGCAAGCCGCCTATGCAATGGGCCTACTCGACACATCGCCACAATGGGGGGAGACAAAAAGCAGACATAGAAGAACACACACAAAAAATGAACACACAGCAAGAGCAAGCAGAAAGGGGGGGATATGTAATAACAAAATTAAAAATCTCATCCATCATGTCTTTAATTCCCATAAGGTCTGTTACTTTTCTTTGCAGGCTTTCAAATTGTTCTTTATGCTTACCCAGTGTCTTCTTAATATCCTTTATTTCTTTAGTCATATTTTCTTTAAATACTTTGAAGTGATTTAGGAGAGTTGTGTGATTATCACTGATTGTCTTAAATGTTTTCAGAATATTTGGTTAGTTCTTTTGGCTGAGATATCTCTTCCTGTTTCCCAGTATGGCTTGTAATTTTTTTGCTGATGTCTAGGCATCTGAATTTGTCGGTGAATTTACTCTGATGACCAATTTCTCTCTCTTGCCTACTCTTTTTTCACAGCTCTTCTTTGATATTTTATTCAACTTCAAAATTGCCTGGCTTAAATTATCAAAATCAGGCCAGGGACTCACTAGTGGGGCGCAGATTTTCTCCAAGGGGTTAGGATATAGATAGAACAGTTTTTACCCATGCATTTTCCAGATCAGCCAGCAGATGGTGCTCATTAGCACACTTTTCCACAGAGGTGTTTCAGCCTGGGCTTTCCTGTGTTCCAGTGTTGAATCTCCAGAGCGGAGATTCAAAGCAATCTCTGCTGGCCAAATTCAGTGAAGAAAAGTCCCCCAACTCCCCCTCTCTCTTCCCTTGAAACAGCTGACAGGGAAGAAGGTGTCTGTTCCCCTCTCGGTCAGCTATAATGAGCCATGGGTTT
>PVKH010041938.1:0-10877 GCA_004027955.1 Chaetophractus vellerosus
AATAATTATTAAGGATTTGATTGGGGCACATCAGTAGGCCGAGGGGGCGGGGATTCACAGAGAAGCCAAACCACAGAGAAGAGAGTTGGAGTTTTGGATGCCGGAACCTGGAAAGTAAGGACACAGAGGAGCTTGATCGTGAGGAAAGAGAAAAGGACCTGGGCAGCGAAACAAACCATTTGCCTGATACTCTATATAGCTGGCCTTGTGGAGATAGCAGAGGAGCTGAGCCCGGAGAGAAGCAAGCCCTGGAAAGAGAGCAACACAGGAAGTCTGAACCCTCACAGACATCAGCAGCCATCTTGCTCCAACACGTGGCAATAGGCTTTGCTGAGGGAAGTAATTTACGCTTTATGGACTGCTACCCCAAATAAATACCCTTTATAAAAGCCAACAGATTTCTGGTATTTTGCATCAGCATGCCTTTGGCTAACTAACACAGATCCCATGGAGCAGATGGATGGAACTCTCTCGCTTGCAGTCTTAGACTCTCTGTTCCTTGGGATGGTCGTTGTCCACCATCATCACATTGTTAGTTGTCCTGGGTGAGTCCAGTGAACTGGAGAGTAGGTATTGCAACTCCGCTGAGGCTCAGGGCCCAGCTGGCACATGGACAGCTCAAAGATTCTAGTCTCTTGGACATATACCTGTCAACTCTAGTACTAACTATAGGTTCAAATAGAAGGGGCATAAGAGCCATGTGTAGGGAAACCACAACTGAGTCCAACTCTGTCACACTAAGAAGCATAAATTCCAAAGTAGGGCAAACAAGCAGGGCACCAAACTCCTGAGTTTTCTGCCCTACCTATAGTTTCTGGATGTCTCCAGAGCTCTCAGGAGACCTACCATTTGAGGTGGTATTTGCTTTGGCCAGTCAATGAGATTCTGCTGAGACTTGCATAAGTGTAACCTTTTGAATGACCTCCCAACTCACTTTGAAGTCTCTTAGCCATCTAAACTCATTTGTCTTTACCTTTCCCCACTTTTGGTCAAGCTCTTTTTCCAGTTGCATTGCTAGTTGGTGTTTGGTAGTTGTATTAGTTAGCCAAGGGGGTGTTGATTTGGTGTATAATTTGTTTGATGTGTTGTTGAATACGATTAACAAGTATTTTGTTGAGGATTTTAGCGTCTAGGTTCATTAGAGAGATTGGCCTACAGTTTTCCTTTCTCGCGGCATCTTTGCTTGGCTTTGGTGTTAGGGTGATGTTGGCATCATAGAATGAGTTAGGCAATGGTCCCTCCACTTCTATTTTCTGGAAGAGTTTAAGCAGGATTGGTGTTAGTTCTTTCCGGAATGTTTCATAGAATTCACCTGTGAAGCCGTCTGGTCCTGGGCTCTTCCTAGTTGGGAGGTTTTTGATGACTAATTTTATCTCATTACTTGTGATTGGTCTGTTGAGTTCATCATATCTTCTTTCATCAATGTAGGCTGCTTGTGTATTTCTAGGAATTTTTCCATTTCTTCTAAATTATCCATCTTGTTGCCATACAGTTTTTCAAAGTATTCTCTTTTTTTAAAATTTATTTATTATATATCCCCCTTTCTGCTTGTTCTTGCTGTGTTCATTTTTGCATTCTTCTGTGTCTGCTTGTCACCCCCCGTTGCGGCAACGTGCCGAGTCAGCTCACCGCCCAGCGGCCTTGACTGCTCGTGGGCGGCCTTGCCTGCTCGCGGGTGGCTTGTCCTGCTTGCGGGGGCTTGCCCTGCCTGTGGCGGCTTTGCCCTGCCTGCTGTGGCTTTGCCCTGCCCACGGTGGCTTTGCCCTGCCATGGTGGCTTGCCTTCTCAAGGCGTTCTGCCTGCTCAAGGAGGCCCAGGGAACCGAACCTGGGGCCTCCCATGTGGTAAGCTGGCACCCTACCAATTGAGCTACAGCCGGCCCCATCAAAGTATTCTCTTATGATGCTCTTTATTTTTGTGGGGTCAGTGGTGATATCCCCTTTCTTGTTTCTTAGTTTATGTATTTACACCTTCTCTCTTTTTTTCATTGTTAGTTTAGCTAAGGGACTGTCAATTTTATTAATCTTCTCAAAGAATCAGCTTTTAGTTTTGTTCATTTTTTCTAGTGCTTTCTTTTTTCAATTTTATTTACCTCTGCTCTAATCGTTGTTATTTTCTTCTTTCTACTGGCTTTAGGGTTAGTTTTTTGTTCTTTCTCTAATTTCTCTAGGTGTGCTGTTATGTCTTTGATTTTAGCTCTTTCTTCTTTTTTAATGTAGGCATTTATGGCTATGAATTTCCCTCTCAGCACTGCTTTTGCTACATCCCATAGGTTTTGAGACATTGTGTTGTCATTTTCATTTGTTTCAAGGTAGTTACTGATTTCTTTTGCAATTTCCTCCTTGATCCACTGATTGTCTAAGAGTGTGTTTTCTAACTTCCATATCTTTGTGCCTAATCTGGTTCTCTGCCCCTTACTGATTTCCAGCTTCATTCCATTGTGAAATTACTTTGTGTAATTTCAATCTTTTTGAATATTGAGTTTTTCTGTGGCCTAGCATGTGGTCTATATCCTTTGTTTTTTGTTTTTTGTTTTTAAGATTTATTTATTTTATTACATATCTCCCCTTCCCCCCCGCTGCGGCGACGCGCCGAGAGTGGTCACTGCGCAGGCGCGGCTTTCCCCGCTTGTGGGCGGCTTCTGCGTCTGTTCATGGCCGACTTTCAGTTCGAGGGTGACCTGCCCTGCCCGTGGCGGCTTTTGCCCTGTCCATGGCAGCTTTTTGCCCTGCCCACGGTGCCTCTGGCCCGCCCATGGCATCTTGCCATTCTCAAGGCGGTCTGCCCGCTAGGAGGGGTCCCCAGGAATCGAACCAGGGGCCTCCCATGTGGTATGCCGGCGCCCTATCCACTGGGCTATCGAGCTGCCCCCATATATCCTTTGTAATGTAAAAATCCTCTTTCCCAAAATCAGAGATGGGCATGGCTGATCACTGATCATGGCTTTTGATTATTGCCCTTGGGTCACTGGGGGCCTGGCTCTAGTTTCAACCCACCCCTACCAAAGGTCACTGTTTAGGAGATTTAAATATGCTATGCTTCCTCAGGGTGTGGGAAGGTTAGCTGAAGGGCTACATTGCTAGGCAAGTCAAGAAAGATCAGCTTTGTTGAGCCATGGATGAAACTCTTGTCACCCCTCCTGATCACCTCCTCAGGGTATATGGGGCTGGTCTGCAGCCCCTTTGTGGGTCCCTAGAAGTGTTTTGACTGGAAATGACTGACCTGGGAAAGTCCTCTCTGGCATCCACCTCCTCTCAGAATTTGTCATCCAGGCAAAATCAACTTGAGACAGCAAAAAAGAGTTGAAGAAATGATAGAGGTGGGCAGTCTGGGGCAAAGACTTACCAGCTTCAACCACATGGGAGATGGAGGTCTACTTCAGGTAAGAGAGGACAACTATATCCCTGTAAAAAGGTAAATTACAAAACAACTAACAAGCAAAAGCCCAGGACAAGACAGAGACCCAGAAAGACAGGGAATACCCAACATACTGAATTTGCCTTGGCAGATATTCCTGATAATAGGGCTGAAGTTCAGGAAGATACTTGTCTTATCATCAGATGGTTAAAAAATCAAGAAAGAGTCATAGAATATACCCCAAAGCTAACATTTTAAAATGTACAGTGTGAAACAAAATAGGACAAGATAAAGAAACAGGAAATGATGGCCCATCAAAAGGAAGAGGATTAAAATCCAGAAAACACCAACAAAGGAGACAGGAGTGTGGACATACCAAAAAGAACCTTGAAAAATGATCTTAAAAATCCTTAAAGAGATGAAGGAAAATATAGAAAAAGAACTAAAGGATATATGGAAAACAATTAATGAGCAATATGAGAATCTTAGTAAAGAGATAGAAATTTTAAAAAGGAACCAAATAGAACTACTTGAGTTGAAGACAACAAGAATTTAAATAAAAAATTCCTAGGAGGGTTTTGAGTGTAGATTGGAGCTGACAGAAGAAAAAAACAGTGAGCTGTGAAACAAGTCACTTGAAATGAGTCAGGCTGAGGAGCAGAAAGGAAAAAGAATTATAAAAAGTGAAAATATCCTAAGACACCTCTGGGACACTGTCAAGTATATCAATATTCACATTATGGGAGTCCCAGAAGGAGAAGAAAGAGAGAAAGGGAGAGAAGGAATAGTCAAAGAAATTAATGAGAGAAAACTTTCCAAACTTAGCAAAAGATATGAATATGCACATCCAATAAGCTCAGAAGTTCAAACAGGATAAACATGAAGAAAAAATTCACCCCCATTGTATACTGATCACAGTATTGAATGCAAAGGGCAAGAAGAGACTTCTGAAAGCTAGCAGTTTGTTATGTACAAGGGTGTCCAAACTAGATTGAGTGCTGATTTCTCATTAGAGACCATGGAGGTAAGAAGGCAGTGAGTTGAAATATTTAATGTGCTGAAGGAAAACAACTGCCAGCCAAGAGTTTTATATTCAGCAAGACTTTCTTTTAAAAGGAAGGGCAAAATAAAGACATTCTCAGCTAAAAAAAAAATTGAGGTAGTTCATCACCACTAGACCTGCCATATAAGCAATGCTAAAGAGAGTTTGTCAGAGTGAATGGAAAGTACACTAGATAGTGGTTAAAAGTGGCGTGAAGAATGAAGACTGCAGTAAAGGTGACCATTAGGGTAATTATAAATGTCAGTACTGTTGTAGTATATTGTTTGGTATGTAACTCCACTTCTTACTTCCTACATGTCCTAAAATAAAAATGCATAAATAGTAATGATAAATATATGGTTTTTAGACATACAATGTACAAAGTTATAAGTCCTAACAAGTACCAAAAAAGTGGGGGGAGGTAGTGGTGTAGAAAAAGTATGTATGTATGCTATTGGAATTAATTTGAAATCAAACCAAATATGATTGTTATATATTTAGGCTGTTAAATTTTAACCCCATGATAACCACAAGGAAAATTCATAAAATATATCCATGTAGTAAAGAGAGGGCACTCAATATGGTACAAAACAAAAATAAAATAAATATAAATGTAGGCATTTTTGGAAGAATTGAAGGACCAAAAACGTATGAGGCATACAAAGTCTAAACAGCAAAATGGCAAAAGAAAGTCCTATAATATCAGTGTGACCTTAAATGTAAATAGATTAAAGTCTCTGGTCAAAAGGCAGAAATTGCCAAAATGGATAAATAAGCATGACACAACTATATGCTTTCTGCATGAGATTCACCTTAAACTCAAAGATATAACTAGGTTTAAAGTAAAAGGATAGAAAAAATATACCATGCAAATAATAAGCTAAAGAAAGCTGAGGTAGCTTACTAATAATATCAGATAAAATAGACTTGAAGTCAAAATCTGATGTAAGGGACAAAGAAACTCATTATATATTGATAAAGGGGACAATTCAACAAGAAGATATAACATTTACAAATATACATGCACCTAAAATCAGAGTCCCAAAATATATGAAGCAAATACTGACACAGATTTGGAGAGAGAATTTCATGGTTCTACATTAATAGTAGAAGAATTTAATATACTATTTTCAATAATGGATAGAACATCCAGCAGAAGATCAGTGAGGATATATAAGACTTGCACAATACTGTCAACCACCTAGACCTAACAAACATGTATAGAATACATCAACCAACAAAAACATAATACACATTCTTCTTGAGTGCACCTGGCTCATTATTCAGGATAGACAATATTTTAGGTCACAAAACAATTCTCCATAAACTCAAAAACATTGAAATTGTGAAATTGTGCAGTGTATATTTTCTAGCCACCAGGGGATGAAGCAAGAACTCATTAACAGAGGAGGGAAGGGTAAATCTAAAATATGTGGAAATTAGACCATACTCTCTTTTTTTGTTTGTTCTTTTTTTAAAAATTTTTTTGAAAAGATACTTAGATTACACAAATTTACACAAAAATATAGGGATTCCCATATGTCCCACTCCCCACACCTCCCACACTTTTCCACATAAACCACATCCTTCATTAGTATGGCACATTCATTGAAATTCATAAACGCATCCTGAGGCATTGCCATTGAGTATGGACCATGGTTCACCTTGTAATTTACACTCTCTCCCACACAATTCTGCAGGTTATGGGAAGATATAAAATGGCCTATATCTGTCATTGCAGTGTCATTCCGGATGATTCCCAAGTCCTGAAAAAGGCCCTGTATTACACCTGTTTTTCCCTCTCCCTGCCCCCAGAGCCTCCAGTGGCCACTGCCTCCACATCAATGTTGTAATTTCTTCCATTGCTAGAGTCACAATAAGTCTATAGTAGAATACCAGTAAGTCCACTGTAGTCCATAGTTCATTCCCCAATCCTGAGGATTCTGGGATGGTGAGGTTTACTCCACCTCTAATTGAGAAGGGGTTTTTAATCCCATATAGCTGATTGATAGGACTCTCTTGCTTGCAGTTGTAGGCTCTCTCGTTTCCTTGGTATGGTGGTTGTCAATCCTCAACTCCTTGTTAGTTGTCCTGTGTGAGTCCAATGACCTGGAGAGTAGGTACTGCAACTCTGCTGAGGGTCAGGGCCCATCTGGCACATGAACAGCCCAAAGATTCCAGTGTCTTGGATGTACACCTACAAACTCCAGCACCAAGTATAGGTTTAAATAGAAGGGACAGATGAGCCATGTGTAGGGAAGCCATAATTGAGTCCAACTCTGTCAGTCCAATGTAGGGCCCACTGGCAATGCACCAGACTCCGGAGCTCTCTGCCCTCACCACAGGACCTGAGTGTCTACAGAACCCTTAGGAGCCCCACTATTTGGGATAGCATATTCTCTTAAACAATCTATAGGTTAAAGAGGAAATCACAAGTGAAATTAACACATATCTTGAGGCAAATGAAAAGGAAAATACAATGCACCAAAACTTATGGGATACAGCAAAGGCAGTGCTGAGTGGGTAATTTATAGCTCTAAATGCTTACATTAACTAAGAAGAAAGTCTTCAAAATCAGATACCAAACATCAAAACTGGAAGAACTAGAAAAAGTAGAGCAAACTAAACACAAAGCAAACAGAAGGAAAGAAATAACAAAGATTAGAGTGGAGATAAATGAAATGGGAAACAAACAAACATAAAATAATAGTAGAAAGAATCAACAAAAATAAAACTTGGTTCTTTGGAAAGATGAATAACTTGATAGACCTTTAGCTAGACTGACAAAAAATAAAAGAGAGAGTATAAAATTTTTAAAAATTATAAATGAAATGATTTATACCAAATCAGATTTATATCTGCTGAAATAAAAATGATGATAAGGGGATACTATGACCAACTGTATGCCAATAAATCAGATAACATGGATGAAACGGACAATTTCTTAGAAACCTACAAGTTACCTATATTGACTAAGGAAGAAAAAGAAGACCTCAATAAATCATTTACTAGGAAAGATATTGCATCAGTCATCAACCTCCCCCCCAACAAGAAAAGCCCTAGATCACATGGCTTCACATGGAAATTCTACCAAACATTCCAAAAAGACTTAATTCAAATTCTACTCAAACTCTTCCAAAAAATTGAAGAGGAGGGAACACACCTTAATTCATTCTCCAAGGTCAACATAACCCTCATACCAAAGGCAGATAAAGATGCTACAGGATAAAACAAGAGACCAATATCTTTTATTAATATAGATGCAAAATATCAACAAAATACTTTCAAACAGAATACAACAGCATATTAAAAGGCACATATACCATGATCAAGGGGCATTTATCCCAAGTACGCAAGGTTGGTTCAACACAAGGAAAGTTAATATAATGCACCACATTAACACAATGATGAAAAATAAAAGCACATGGTCATCTCAATTGATGCAGAAAATTTGACAAAATCCAGCACCCCTTATTCATAAAAACACTTAGATCACTAGGAATAGAAGGAAACTTCCTCAACATATAAAGGGCATTTATGGAAAACCCACAGCTAACATCCTGTCTTATTGTGAAAGACTGGAAACTTTCCCTCTAAGACCAGGAACAAAGAAAGAATGCCCACTGTCACCATGTTATTCAACATTGCACTGTAAGTTCTTGATTAGGGGGAAAAAAGACATACAAATGGAAAGGAAGAAGTAAAACCTTCCCCTTATGCAGATGATATGATGCTATAGACAGAAAATTCTGAAATATCTTTGACAAAGCTCCTAGTGCTAATAAATGAATTCAGCAAAGTGGTGGAGTACAAGATCAACATGCAAAAAGCAGTAGTGTTTCTATACAAAGACAATGAACAATTGTCAGAAGAAATAAAGAGAAAATTTCCATTCAGAATAGCAACCAAAAGACTAAAGTATTTAGGAAAAAGATCTAACCAAGGATGTAAAGGTCTTGTATACAGAAAATTACAAAACATTGCTTAAAAATAAAAGAAAATCTCGGGGCCGGCTCGATAGCCCGGTAGGATAGGGCACCGGCATACCACATGGGAGGCCCCGGGTTCGGTTCCCGGGGACCTCTCCTAGTGGGCAGACCGCCTTGAGAATGGCAAGCCGCCATGGGTGGGCCAGAGCCGCCATGGGCAGGGCAAAAAGCTGCCACGGACAGGGCAAAAGCCGCCACGGGCAGGGCAGGTTGCCCGCGAATGGAGCGCAGCCAGCCACTCGCGAACTGAAAGCCGGCCGTGAATGGACGCAGAAGCCGCCCACAAAGCGGGGAAAGCCGCGCCTGCGCAGTGACCACTCTCGGCATGTCGCCACAGCAGGGGGGAAGGGGAGATATATAATAAAATAAATAAATCTTTAAAAAAAAATCAAAGAAAACCTAAATAAATGGAAGGACAATCTGTGTTCATGGATTGGAAAATTAAGTACTATTAAGATGTCAATACTTTTCAAAGCAATTTATAGTTTCAACACAATCCCAATCAAAACTCAAAAACCTTCTTTGCAGAAATGGAAAAGTCAGTCTTCAAATGTATATGATAGGGAAAGGAGCCCAAATAACTAAAGCCATCTTGAAAAAGAAGAAAGAATTTTGAGGACTCACATTTACTGATCTTAAAACTTAAGCCACAGTAATCAAAACAGCAAAGTACTGGCACAAGGACAGAGTTATAGATCAATGGAATTAAATTGAGAGCTTAGATCAACCCTTACCTTTATGGTCCACTGATTTTTGACAAGGTGGCAAAGACCACTCAAAAAAAAAAAAAAAAAAAAAGGACCCCTCTCTTATATCTTATATGAAAATAATTAACTCAAAATAGATCCGATACACACATGTAAGAGCCAGAACTTACATTCAGTATTAAACTATTAGAAGCAAACTTAGGGAAGCATCTTCAGGACCTTGGATTATACAATGGTTTCTTAGACTTTACACCCAAAGCTCAAGCAACAAAAGGAAAAATAGATAAATGGACATCATCAAAATTAAAAACTTTTGTGTCAAAGGACTTTACCTTGAAAGCAAAATGACAACCTATACAATTGGAGAAAATATTTGGAAACAACATATCCAATAAATGTTTAGTATCAAGAAATCAAGTATAAAGAAATCCTTCAACTCAACAACATAGAAATAAACAAGCCAATTAGAAAATTGGCAAGTCTTGACTAGTAGACAGATCTCCAAAGAAGATATACAAATGGCTGGAAAATACTTGCAAAGATGCCTATCTCATTAGCTAGCATGGAGAAGCAAATCAAAACCACAAGTGCAGGGGCAATGACTGGCAAAGGAGGATGATCCATTGATGGGCCCTTGATATTGATGACTATGCTTGTGAGCCTTTAAGGTTGAAATTGAAACTTAGCCCTAGTGTTGTGGGGTGCCTAAGAATTGTCTCTTGAGAGCTTCCTTGTGGCTCAGATGTGGCCTCTCTCTAAGCCCAAACTCAGCATATAAATGCATTACCTGCCCCCCAGCATGGGGCTTAACTTCCGAGGATGAATCTCCCTGGCACTGAGGGGTTACTACCAAGCACTAACTAGCAAAGCAACTGGAAAAAAGACCTTGAATAAAAGGGGGAAAAGGTAAAGAGAAATGAGTTTATATGGCTAAGAGACTTCAAAGTGAGTCTGGAGGTCATCCCAGAGGTAACACTTATGCAAGCCTCAGCAGGATCTCATTGACTGCCAAAGTAAATACTACCTCAAATGGTGGGTCTCCTGAGGTCTCTGGAGACATCCAGACACTATAGGCAGGACAGAAAGCTCCAGAGTTTGGTGCCTTGCCAGTGGGCCCTCCTTTGGAGTTTGTACTCCTGAGAGTGGCAGAATTGGACTCAATTAGGGCATCCCTACACATGGCTCATCTGTCCGTTGTATTTAAACCTATACTTGGTGCTGGAGTTTGTAGGTGTACATACAAGAGACTAGAATCTTTGGGCTGTCCATGTGCCAGCTGGGCCCTGAGTTGGAGTACCTATTCTCCAGTTCACTGGACTCACCCAGGACAACCAACAAGGAGGTGAGGATTGACAAACACCACACCAAGGAAATGAGAGAGCCTACAACTGCAAGCAAGAGAGTCTTATCAATCAGCTATATGGGATCAAAACCCCTTATCAATTAGAGATGGAGCGAACCTCACCATCCCAGAATCCTCAGGATTGGGGAATGAACTATGGACTACAGTGGACTTACTGGTATTTTACTATAGACTCATTGTGATTCTAGCAATGGAAGAAATTACAACATTGATGTGGAGGCAGTGGCCACTGGAGGCTCTACGGGCAGAGAGAGGGAAAAACAGGTGTAATACAGGGGCTTTTTTGGGACTTGGGAATCATCCATAATGATATTGCAATGACAGATATAGGCCATTTTATATCTTCCCATAACCTGTAGAATTGTGTGGGAGAGAGTGTAAACTACAAGGTGAACCATGGTCCATGCTCAATGGCAATG
>PVKH010041939.1:0-10889 GCA_004027955.1 Chaetophractus vellerosus
GCAGCTCCGGCCCGCCCATGGC
The DNA here is from genome assembly GCA_004027955.1 of Chaetophractus vellerosus. Lineage (NCBI taxonomy): Eukaryota > Metazoa > Chordata > Mammalia > Cingulata > Chlamyphoridae > Chaetophractus > Chaetophractus vellerosus. The sequence goes on from PVKH010041939.1 coordinate 23, forward strand.
GGCTTGCCATTCTCAAGGCGGTCTGCCCGCTAGGAGAGGTCCCCGGGAACCGAACCCAGGGCCTCCCATGTGGTTTCCCAGCGAGCTCTTTATCCACTGAGCTATCTAGCCGGGCCCTGGAAGATGATTTCTAAACATCTCTCCAGCATTAGCCTCCTCTTCCTTTCTATCTGAAGTTTTTGGTCATTGTCCTTCAAGCTGGTTGGCCAACTGTGGCTGGGCCACAAAGAACTCCGGGCAGTGCTTTGTCGATGCCCAGCCACCCTGCCAGGCTACCCCCTACACTCCAACCCACCCAATATCACCTTGTCAACAGCTGGTGACTTTCTTTTGAAAAGTCTTGCAAAGACTCCCAGACATGAAAATCCAAAGCTCTTAGATGAGACAGAAAGAGGTATTTTATTTACATCTATCTTTTTATTTATATCTTGCTTTGTTCCAGAAATCTTCATATATAAACATAACAAGGTGGCATCATATAAAAGAAGAAATAAGAGGAAAAAAATAAGAAGAAAGACATAAAATGGGGCCAGGAATGAAACTAAACTAGGAGAACCACAGATAGAAATACACATGCTATGGGTGAATCACAAATTTGGAATTTAAGTTTTCTAACAGCTAATGGAACAGGGAAACCTGGTCAGTGATCCAGCTTATGGTGTCCATGAAATAAAAACTGACCAGTTGCTCAGGAGCAGTGCCAGCCTATCTCCTGAGTCCTCACTAAGAGAGCACTGTGGGATGAAATGAGCAGCGTCTTCATGACGTCTTCCTGACCAGATCTTCACGGGGAGCTTTCTTACAGTGGGCCTTCCCCCGACACTGCCGTTCACACTGCTGGGGTGGGACATGGGATACAATGTGCATTAGATTAGGGCACTGAGCATTCTGGGTAGCGAGAGAGACTGGCTAATTCAGGGAAGTAAAATGTGGGCAAGGTAAGGACAATGAATATTAAATATTTTGCAAGAGTAGACTGCCCCTTCCTTCTTCCTGACCTCCAATGACAGGAATAAAACAGTGGTCCTAAAACTCTGTGTGCTCCTGGCAAGACCCCAGTCTCTTCTAGGGAAAGTCTAGGTCTTTTTCCCAGCCTGGTCATCAGGAGAGCTGAGGCTACCGCAGACCTGAGCCTGTGAGAGAGTATCTCTCCTCTAGGGCAATGTGGCAGGCAGTGGAATGGGGGAAAGCTGGGGATGAGATTAGAGCAGTGATTCTCACCCAGGGGTGATTTTGTCCCCCAGGGGACATTTGGCAATGTCTGGAGACATTTTTGGTTGCCACAACTTGGGGGTTGTGTTGGCATCCAGTGGGTAGAGGACAGAGATGCTGCTAAATCTGGGGCTTCTCAACCTCAGCATTATTAACATTTTGGACCAAATAATTCTTTGTTGTGGGGGTTGTTGTGCGCATTGTAGGACATTTAGCAGCATCTCTTTTAGTGAGGACTCAGGAGATATGCCTGAGCCGTCCGGGGTTTGGTAGTGGAGACGTCAAAAGCTTGCTCTGCAGGCTGGTTCTGTGGCTGTGGTTCTTTCTGGCTGTGGTTCTGGCTGCATAGTAACCTTTTGTTTCTACTTGTTTTCCAGTCATCCTGGCTGGCCCTGCTGTGAGCTATGTGATACCCTTTCACAACGTTCCTTTTCAGCTTCAATCAGCCGGAATCAGATTTTGTTGCCTACAACTGAAATCCTGACTGATATACTACTCTGTGCATGACCTTCAGCTGATCCAGAGTTTGCTTTTACTTAGGGCCTTAGCTCTCCATAGAGCTCAGGCACGAATCTAATGGATGGGGAGCAGGGGGCCAAATTAGAATCCAGACATTGCTCAGAATTGCTCACCTCCTCCAACAAAGAGGCTCTGCCCCTCTTTCGAGCCTGCATGCTCGGCTCCTGCTTCTCTGAGAATGGATGTGCTTCCGGTGGGGGGGGGGGGGTGTCCTTAACTCCTCTGCCCTCAGATTCTTTTTGGAACACTGCTCCCTGTTTACCAGATGCACCTGGGAATGTGTTCATTCCACTTGTGGATATACCTTGATTTCTTTTTCCAGAGGTTACATTAGCACCATGTGAATGGGCTTCTGGTGTGGCAGTCCACCTACCGTTTCTAAATGCTCCATCTTGGGCTGGGGCCATTGTACCATGTGAATTTGCTATTGAGGTCAGTGGAGTGTCCAGGGTAGCCCATGCCTAGACCCTAGTAGCCCTCTACAGGCCAGCAGCCCATGAATGGAGAGAAACAGTAATGGAGCTCACCATCTGCAGGGAGTGCTGGGGCTCCTCTCGGCCCCCTCGGGGAGACCCAGCAAGAGAGGAATCTGCTGGCTCAGACACGGTGCTCCATCCCTGGAGTCTTCCAGCTCACTCTGTGAAGTGTGTGGCCCAGTTGTCCCCTAGAGTAGCTGGAGTCATGTTTCTTGTGGCACTGGAGCCTGGCACGCAGCCACGGGCTGTGGAAGGCAGCGTGACACCAAATCCCTCCCTTGTGACGGCAGGCCATGAACACAGAACAGGAAAGACAAGCTCCTGCTGCTCCTAGGAGGGGCTGAAGGGCACCCCCGACCACATGCTCTGTCTAAGGGGAAGTGGGTCCATTCATTCCTGTCAGACAGACAGTCAGGCCATCATCTCTCAGCCCCCCTGAAAGGGCAGAGCAAACCCCAGCTGGGATTTTGTTTACTTCCTGGGCAGTAACTGCAGCCGGGGGTAACAGGTGCAGGCAGGGGAGACCAGCAAGGCCTCCAAGTTCCTCTTTAAGGAAGAGGGGCATGGAGGCCCTGGCCTGGGAGAGGAGCCCCCAGTCTTCTCCAAAACTGCTCTTGGTGTCCCCTCCCTGAGGCCCCCCAGTCCAACTTGGAGCGCAGGCTCCTTCCCTTCTGAAGCTTCCCCTGGAACAAGTTCTCTTCACTCCCTTCAGTAATTGTTTCAACCATGTTAGCTTAAGATAATTAGAAATGGCTTTCCTACACTTCTCAGAAACACCTAAGAAGAGATAATACAACATTGGGAAATGGTTTTGGTGTCTTTGGGGTGCAGAATTTTTTGATTAGCACGTTTAATCTCTCAATCTATTCCTTTATTGTAACTGCCTTGGCGTCATGCTAAGAAGGCTTTCCCTGTCTCAAGATTGCATTAACATTCTTTATCTCTCTGTCTAATAATTCTTTATATTATAGTTTTCTCCCAAAGCCATGGAATTAATACTGGTCCAAAGAATGAGGTAAGGCTGTAACATTCTTCTTTTCTTAACAGCCATTTGTCCCAGGCCTGCTGGTTGAATTTATCCTTTCATCATTGATTTGGAATGTCACCTTTGTAGTAAAAAAACATTCTTATGTATTCTTGGACTTTATTATTTTGTTCCATTGATTTGTTTCTTTGTTTTGGCATCATTTGGTTTGGGAAGATTTGTGAAGTTAGAGCAAACACAACTCCCTAAACTGATGTGATCTCCTTGAAGGCTGTCGCTGTGTCAGCTTCATTTCCTCGCCCTCCAACTTCCCCACTCCTTCACTCTGTGCGCCAGCGTTCAGCCCAATGTCCATTACCGAGGAACACTCATTGATTATTTGTTGGTTGGTTGGTGGCTGGTTCTCTTAGACACCAATTTATCCTCCCTTCCTTTCCTCCCTCCTCCCCCCCTTTCTTTCCCTCTTTCCCTTCCTCTCTCTTGTTCTCTCTCTTCCTTTCATTCATTCATTCATTCTTTCTTTCTGAAGATAAAGGAAGAAACATGTAACACTTTGGAAAGAACCCCGTTAGAATCTTCAAAGTATTCACATCTTAGGAGTTTACACTTAAATTCCCTTCTAACAGGCATAACAAAAGTCTGTGCAGCACAACCTGGAGAAAAGCTCCATCCAGGAGAAAGGTGAATAGGAGGCCTTGACCCCTGGGGCAGAATCCCAAGGCCCTCTTGGCGACACTGGTCTTGTTTTGGGGCGTCAGTTTCCAACCTTGGCAAGTTATTATCTCCCCTCTGAAATTACCCCCTTTTCATCTGGATCCAGCATTCCTCACACTTTGCCTTCTCCTACTGGGCCATGTTACATGGAGACAGTAAAAACACTGTGCTCAATGAATATTTGCTGAATGAGCGAATCCTATTTGAACCCCCAACTCTGCCATGAGCTAAACAGAGCAGCTATTATTATTGTTATCACCTTTATAGATGAGGATGCTGAGGCTTAGATACATGATCATCTGTAAAGTAAGGACCAAAACTGTTGTATGAGGCCCAGGAAATCTGCTGGGGGTGCAGAGAAGGTCTTCTTTAAGCATGCATCCCCCTGAAAGAAAGCCTCGTCCTCAGACCCTGCAGACTTCCCAAATGGCCCTACCACTGCAATAGTCTTTAATCATTCATTCATTTGTTAAATTGTTCGTGCATTCATGGGCAACACCCATTTACTGAGCAAAGCACTGAGCTAGGCACAGGTGAGTGATATAAAGATGAATGCCACCACTCTTGAGCAGCTCATGGTCTAGCCAGGAAAACAGACATATAGGCAATCATCATGATGCTAGAGATCACGTTCTGATGGCGACTCTCTTCCCCAGCGCTCCCTGGACCCTGCGTGCAACTCCACTGCAGCAATCCTCCTATTAGATTGTGTTTGTTTCTTGTCTGTATCACCACAAGGGAAAGGATCATTTTTATTTCAATCTTTGCATTGCTAGCATTTAGCCCAGACCCTAGTACTCAGACTCTGCTCTGTCAATGGTTGTGAAGGAAAAACTACAGACCCCCTGGGGGCTTAGAGAAGAGTGGAGCAGCTCTGCAGGAGCCTGGAAAGCATCACAGAGGAGGGGCTTCTTGCATGGAGAGAGAGAAGGGAGAGGCATTTCAGACCAGCAGAAGCCCATCAACATAACTAAGCTTAGGGAAGCACTGCCCCCAGGCCAGCTGTGCCATGTGGGGTGAAGGGCTTTTTGTGAACTCTTCCTCATCCTCACAAGAGTCCCATGAGTTGCTGGTCTTATTGACCCAATTTTATAGTTGAGGGAATGTGATGGTTAGGCTAATGTGTCAACTGGGCCAGGTAATGGTGCCCAGGTGTTTGGCCAAGCCAGCACTGGGCTAATTATAATACAAGGACATTTCATGGACTTTAACTATCAGTGAGTTGATTGCATGGATGGCTGGTTACATCTACAATCAACTGAGGAGATTGCCTTCAGCAACGAGTGACCTCTCATCCGATGAGTTGAAGGCTTTAAAAGAAGTGATTTCAGCATTCAGAGAGAGCATTCTCATCTCTACTTCGGACAGCCAGTGTCTCCTGAGGAACTCATCAAGGACCTTCACTGGAGTCCCTGGCTCGCAGCATGCCCTATGGAATTTGGACTTTTGCATCCCCACAGTCACATGAGACAATTTTATAAAATCTCATAATATTTACAGATATCTCCTGTCGGTTCTGTTTCCCTAGAGAACCCTGACTAATACCAGGAACGAAGGCACAAAGAGATTGCATGTCCTGCCCAACGCACACAGCTGCCATGCAGCAGAGGTGGGACTGGTCTGCAGCGCTCCTGCCTCCAAAGCATGTGCTGTTAGCCACTCGGTTGCCCGACCACAGCTTGTGCTGAAGGGGAAGACACAGCAAACATCCTCCCTCCATTCCTCTTTGGAACTCTTGAACGATTTCAGCTCCATCAGGCACTGAGATACCCGGAGGTCTATGATCAACAGCAACTCAGCCATGCCCGATGCCCCAAAGGGGTGGGGCAGCCAGGCCTGATGGTTCCACATGCTTGTGGCCACCCTCCTTTCCCGTGTATTGAGTGGACGGCTCCTCAGCTTCCCCCAGTTCTTCTAGGCTCCAGCTGGGTAGCTGGTGGTGAATGGGGCTGTTCAGTGACATGTTCTCCCCTAACCTCATCCAAAGTGGGCCCACCTTTACAATGCGTTGTCCACACTCTGGAGGGAAGGCCCAATCGGCATGAGGGCAACGGAAGATGCCAGCCACTTTCTCCTGATACAGTATTGAGTGATTCAGAGTATTCCCAGGGCCTAGTAGTGAAGGGCACCTGGATCCAGTACTTCCTGATATCCTGCAGGGGCAGTGCTTGCTGTAACCCAGCTGTTGGCACACTAGCCCTTGTCCTTCACTAGCCCTCTCCCAGGGCCACAAGAAAACGGAACATTATGCATGACCCTCTTCGTGACCATTAATCAAAATGTTTGATTACCTGGGCTACCCTATGCACCAGCCAAGCCAGAGGTGATTGTGCAGTGTATTCACCCAAGAGAACTGCTCAGGACCAGGTTCTGGGCAGGGCTGGGCTTGGGGGACTCAGAGATGCTCAAAGAAGGGTCCCAGTTGAGAGGATCATGGGCATTGGGCAGACCATATCAGCTGCTTATTCTCCATCTTATGGCAAGACAAGATGTAGTAGATGTTAGGGAATTCTATACTAATAGTAACTAGCATTTATTTAGTTTCTGCCAGGTTCTTTATATAGAATGTCTTTAATTCTAATAACAATCTTGAACTGGATATTATTGTCCCACTTTACAAATAAGCAAACAAGAGTCTCTAAGAAGTAAAATAGCTTTCCCAGGGCCACACAAATGGTAAGTGCCAATGCTGGTTTTCAAGCCGAGGACTTTCTGATTTCAAATCCCACGCATTTTCCACTGCACATGTGCATCTCTATCTGGACTATCTATTCAATACTCACCATCACCATTGTCATCATCGTCAACTTCACCATCATCATCATCTCCACTGTATACACCAGGAATCAGTGGGTGCTGGAAGCCACAGAAATAACTATGAACCTTCCTCTTGGGGTACTATTTGTTTGGCAATTCATAAACATTCGTTTTATATTTAAAATTAACATTGAGAACATTGATTGGGAAGAGAGGACATAAACATAGCATGAATGTTTAGGTTGGGAACAGAAAGATTCAGAACTCTCACAGTTCTCTTTCCACCCCTAGTTGAGGCTCTTCCTCCTCTGCCATAGAGAGACACTTGAGTGGAAGATGTTGAGAAGCCCCAGGCTCCACCTGAGATAGAGTGAGCGTGTATGGCAGTGATGGCTGCGTTTATCCTGGATTCCTCTATCCTGGGGGTTGTCTTCAAATTAGGCTAGGCTGGAACCTAACTGAGATGGTTTCAATGTACATGGGAAAGCTAGGGGCAGAGAAGGCCTTTGGGAGGCCTTCAAATCTCTTCTAACCTTGTTCTCAAGTAGTTCTGTTATTTAAAGTTTCTATCCTCTTGGTCCTTAGGAAATTTTTTCATAAAATGATGCTTTCAGGTAGTCAGGGAGCTGAGTTGTACCTTTCCTGGCCTCAGTTCACCAATCCCAACAGGTTTAATACATTGATTCTCTACAGTTGGTGAGTCGGTTAACACATCTCCTCTAGTTCAGTAGTACTCAAAGTTGGCTGCACCCAGGAATCACCTGGGGGGTTAACAAACACTGAGGCCTGGATTCCATCCCCAGACCCTGATGTGCTTAGTCGGGGGTGTGGCCTGGCCCATGATGTTGTTGAAAGTCCTCCGGATGGTTCCAGTGGGCCACAGGGTTGAGAACCACTGAGTCTAGTTTCAGGCCAGGGACCTAATCACTGGCACTTTGAAGAATCAATTTGGAATAGATTCGAGCTGCAGAATTACCATCTCCTTATCCCTGCTGATTAAGAAAATTCAGAGAAAACTCTCCTTGCTGAAAGCCTGAGGGAAAAAGGTTCATTTTTGATGGATGAACTTAAAAGGAAAAGGGTTTGATACTTAGAGCTGGGTTTTTCTGCTTGCCTCTGTGAAAGAGTTCTAAAACCATCTGAAATGAATTAGATTCTTGCAGCAAAGTTTGATTAAATGTAGGTACTAAGGAAGAGCCGTTTAATTGAAAGCCGGAAGGCCCATTGCCGGCTTCCATCTTGAGAAGTTTCTATGTATTTCTCAGATACTTCTGAAGTAGCCTTGAATCCATTGATCTCACCGTCCCACTGTCTGTTCCCTGAGCCAGGCCTCCCACCTTCCTGCTGCAGTGCAACCGCCTCCTCAATGACCTGCCTGCCACCTGCCTTTCCGTCCTCTGACCTCTCTTTGCACCATGTTCATAGTGATCATTTAGAACACACAATTGATCATGTACTCACCTACTTAAAAATCCAGTAGTATTTGCTTCCTGGTAGCATTTGAAATAAAATCTGGACTCCTTAGTAAAACTCATAAAGTCATTCGTGGTCTATCTATCACCTGTCTACCTCTCTGACTTCACCTCTCAAAATCTCTCCTTAATCCCCCACCCTCCGTGTCCTCCGTGCCACAGCTAAACAGAATGATTGATAGATTCCAAAACATGCTGTGTTCTTTCATGTCCCTGGGTCATAGGGCTCTGCCTATCTGGAACATTCCCCCCATGCCCTTCTTCTCTTGGTTAAATCCCACTGGTTTTTCAAGAAGCTTCTCTGAAGCCCCTGGTCCAGGAAAATGACCCACTCTTTACTCTTCCAGTATGCTAGGCATGGACCGTAGTCACTATTTTTATACACTGTATTATGATCATCATTCTCTTGTCTACACTAGAATGTGATCTCCCAACACCATTCCAGCATCTAGCCTACAGCCTGACACATAATTTGTGCTTATTATGGTTTGTAATAAAAGAAGTCAAAAGAATCCCCAGGGTGTGTTCCTGTCCACCAGACTACCTTCCAGCAAGATGGGCCACTGGAATAGTTGGTTTGCATGGACACACTCACATACACACAAATCTTTGTCCTTAGGGCACCTAGTTTCCTTATAGGTTAATAAATTCTTGGAAAATATTGGCACTTCCTGAATAACCAGCATTATGGAACATAAAGAAAAAGAAATGATCATATCTACTCAAGCAAATGTTCCTCCTTCCCCTTTGCTTCTACTGTCTTATGTGTTCCTTGGATGGACCCTTCATTCTCCCCAGAACATATGTCTTTCACACCACCACATCCAAGTAGATGGAAGGCAAGACTCATGCCCCACAATCGCTGCGTGAAGGATGAACTAAGAAGATGTTTGTTTTGGGGCCAAAAATGAAAACTTTCACCTCTGATGAAGAGGGCTTAAGTTCTTTCTGGAATAAGGCGAACTATAAATGAATAAATAGATAATAAAAAGGTGCATAAAAATAAATAAATGGTGAAAAACAATATCGCCTATTCATCTGTTCATTCATTTATTCACTAACCCAGTCTTCCATCCAATGAACTAATTTGTTCACTTTCCCATCTAAAAAATATGAACGTGCCTGGGCTGGGCAGGGGCAGGGCTCAGAGTGATAAATAAGACAGAAACAACCCTGGCACTCATGGGCTTATATTCTAAGAGGGAAGCAGACATTCAATAAACAGTGGCAAGTGTCCCCAGGAGAATGAAAAAAGGAGGTGTGGAAGAGCTCCCTAGACAGGATGGCATACACATATTCACTTGCTCAGTTGCTCACTCACCTCAGTTTCTAGTACAGAGCCTGGACGCTTAGTAGCTCTAAAGGTTTGTTGAATGATTGAAAGAAGGCTACTGCCTATATATTATGCAATTAACAAAGGAGGATTGACATGAAAGTTTGACCTGGGAGCTCCAATTTTAAATGTACATGTCTTTTAAAGGCTTCTGTTCTCCTCAGACCTCTGAAGTAAGAAGGCACGTGAGCAGGCAGAACATCAGTCAGGACCTAATGGTCTGTCAGTCGTGAGAACTGCCTCAAAAGGGAGCTTGCTTGCCAGAAGCTGTGAGTGTTCTATAACACAGTCCCCGGTGCTGAGCCAAAGGCAGTTTAATTTCCATGACAAAGAGATGACACTTCCATCACCTACCCCCTAAGGGAGGAAAAAAGAAATCACGGTACCATAATTTGAACTGTAAAATAGGATCCAGATTGAAATGAAAGTGCACTGCTCCTTCCTATTTCTCCTCAGTTGGCAAACCTCGTGCAGTGAAATTCTCTCCTGTGAGTCCCAGTGAGTCCAGCCAGAGCCAAAGCTAGCCTTGCATGGTATCTACCTGTCCCATTTCACAAAGGGGTGTGCATGAGATGGGGAAAGTCAGCCAGGGCAGGCTCTGGGATGACACGATGACCTTGTCTGGGGATCATTCTACTGCCAAGATGAGTGTCAACTGGAAGATACTCTCAGTAAGTCGTGAGCTGGGTTTTACAACACTTGACCTAACTTGAAATCTGTGGCAGGCGTCATGAGCTGTCACTCCCCATCCCTACTTAAGTCTGGATCTATAGAAACATCAGCAGGTCCAAAAAGCTGAGGTAGGTTCTGTGCTTTTCTGCCTTCCAGCTTAAGAATGAGCAGGGTATCCTGATGCTGAGTAAAGGATCCATGAGTAGAGATTGGAAGACCTGGTTCTAGTCCCACATCTGTCACCAATTCCCCGTGTGACCTTGGACAAGTCACTTCTCTCTGAGCTCCACTTTCCCCATCTGTAAAATGGGAGCTGATCTGGTCTAGCATCTCTAACTTCCAGATTCCTCATCTACCAAGGTCCTCAAAGATAGTGATGGGCCTGTGATTTCAAAAGGCATAGTGGAAATTTACATTTCCCAACAAAGGGGATAACTTGACTAAAGAATCAAATTCCATTGCTTTTGACTGGCATTGTATCAATCCAGTATATTGGGGCTCTTGTGCTGATTAGAAACCTCTAGCTGCAGTCATATATTTCTTTAATAAATAATAGGGAAATAAATTCATTTTTACTTAATAGCTTTCATTTATTTAGTATATAGAATTTTTCTATACATGGAGCCAGATAAAGGATATTTTTAATGGTATTTTTGGTGGCAAAAAGCCTCAGGGGTACTTTAGTTTCCTTGGCTGCGCAAGCAAATATCATACAATGGGTTGGCTT
>PVKH010041940.1:0-10873 GCA_004027955.1 Chaetophractus vellerosus
TGACGCTGGAAGTTTAGTGGTTTTGGTGTCCAGATGAAGAATACCTTTAATAGAGGACTAAGTTCTCATCAAAGGTGAGGTATGTGGTGTCTAGAATAAAGTAGAAGATGAAAAGACGTCAAGGACTGATCTTCTTTTTGTCTTCCTGAATAAAATAGGCACACCAGATTCCTGGAGTCGCTGCTTTCAGAACTTATGCCTTGTGGCGGTTTGATATTACTGATGAGCTCCAAAAGGAAATACTAATTATGTTTGTAAACTGGTCTGTTCCTCTGGGCATATTAGATTGTATTGAATTCAGAGGTTTCATTTTTACTTGATTAAATTATGCCTAGGGCTTTGACTGGGCCACGTCAGTAGGACGTTGTGTCCCTGCCCCTTTGGTGGGTGGGAAATCACAGAGAAAATGATAAGGCAGAGGAGACAGTGAGAGTGTTGAGCTGGAGCCCTGGGAAGTAAACATGCAGGAGAAGAACACAGAGGAAGGATAGGAGGCTCCATTAGACATGGCAGAGGCCCCAGGAAGAGAGACGTGCTGTTCACCTGATAGCCTACAGCTGGCCATGTGGAGAAAGCAGAGCAGCTGAGCCCAGAGAGAAATGAGCCCTAGGAAGAGAGGACCCAGGACACCTGAACCCTTGCAGATGTCGGCAGCCATCTTGCTCCAACATGTGGCAACAGACTTTGGTGAGGGAAGTAACTTATGCTTTGTGGCCTGGTAACTGTGGGTTCTACCTCAAATAAACACCCTTTATAGAGACTTCTGGTATGTTGCATCAGCACCCCTTTGGCTGACTAATACATGCCATATTTTATTCCATATTTAGTTCCTTGCCATAAATCCACATGCCTTGAGGAACAGCTCTAAGGCGGCATCCCAGGTCCATTGTTAAATGAACAAAGGAAAATATATTTTTAACAACCGCATTTAGCAAAATCCCATTTGTGTAACCCCTCTGATTTTCTAGGTTAATTTTATTTACTTAGTACATGATAATGAAGTTTCAGATGTCAAGCATAAAGATAAAATATATTGTGTTTTCAGAGGTAAAATAGTTACCTGTAAGAAAGCAGAAATCAGTTATCAGCACTTTCTTTAGCCAAACTGTGCATTATAAGACAGTCTTGGCTTCTGGAGCTGCCATAACAAAGTACCACAAAGTGGGAAACTTCAAAACAACAGAAACGTGTTATCTCACAGTTCTGCAGACTAGAAGTGTGAAATCAGGCTGTGGCAGGGCCGTGCTTTCTCGACATCTGCAAGGAGCGAGTCTGCTCCGTTCCCCTCTCGTGGCTCCTGGCCATGCCGCCCTCAGCGGGGTCCAAAGCTCATCTCCGTGTTAGCACGCCAGTCATATTGGAGGAAAGGTCTGCCCTTCTCCAGCAGGAACTCACTTAACTGGGCTAATTCCATCCGTGATGACCCTGTTTCCAAATCAGATCTCATTTTGAGTTTCCGGGATTAGGACTTCACATATATTTTTGAGGAACACAATTCAATGCATAAGAAAGAGTGTGGAAGAATGCCTTCACAATATTGAGAAAGAAGTGTACTCAAGACAGAATTTTATATCCAGGCAGGGTTTAACCACTTGAGGAAAGTTCTTCTGATATGTTAAATTAGACACGTAGTATTACAGACAATACAAGCCGCATGAGGAAACATCTCCATATGTGTGTGTATGTACACCCCCCCCCCAGGAAATCATTTTATTTATTTAACAGGAGTGGGGGTCTCCGGGTGATTATGTTTCCTTCTTGGCATTTTTTATCTTGTATTCTCCAAATGTTCTACAAAGTGCAAATTCAGACACAAACAAAAAACAAACAGAAGCGCTTTAGGTGTGTTTCCTCATGGCAATCAGCTCTGTGCTTTAGAACCACACGGGACAAATGGAGCTTCTGGAGCCGTATCCCAGGCATTGACTCAGCCTTTCCACCTGGGACCTGGGATCCTGCCCTTGAAATGGTACCCTTAGGTTATGCTTGTGGATATTGACACTTGTGAACCACTGCCTGAGGTAAAAAATAATTTTATTCCTAACGGATTGACTTGGAGGTTGGAGACTCGCATTTTCATTGAGTTCTCTTGTTGTTTGAGCCGCTCGTCCTTCAGAAGATTTTCCCTACTTTGCGAAGATTCAAACATGAGCCTGAGGCAGAACAGTGACTTCTCTCCCTTTTTCCAGGGACAACAAAGGTGAATCTGCTTTTCTATAACATTACAATAATCTGTTCAGTTTGTGTTCTGATCTTAGCTGCAGAAAGAGAAAATTCACTCGGTCCAGAGAAGGTATCCCTTTTGAAGCTATCATTTGCTAATAGTCTATTTTTTTATTTGATAGATTTTTCTCACCCAGTTTTGTAGACTCCTGTGTAACATTTGCTCAAGCTGCGTGTTTTTGTGTAAATAAAAGCCAACAGTAATTTGTAAGGCCTCATGCCCTAAACTGGGAGAGGCAATAGATGGGGAATGAGGAGATGAAGCTGCAGGTACATGCAGCTTGGTCCCCAAATAACCCGTGTGGACAATGGCCACCTTGGGTAGAAGACAGAAGTTGAAGGAAGTCCTATTTTCAAAAATGCTTATCTCGGGAAAATTTTTGATGTGATTTGCTCTTAACAGAAGTTTCATTTATGAGCTATTAATTTTCCATTGTGAATGAGTTGTAAGATGGATTCAGAAATCCAGCTTTTTAGTCCTTTCAAAGTTTAAACCTAATGGGCTGAGACATTTAATGCTGCTCTTTTGCCTGGAGGGGTGAAAAAAATCGCTTAGGAACTTGTGAAGAAAATTTATTTTGCTTAATTAAAGACCCATTAGTTAAAACTGGGTTTTACTCATTAATAGTGCCTTTTAAATGCATTTATTCACCTTTCTTCTTTAAGGAAAAATGAAGCAATTATAAACAGACATTTCTTTACTATAAGGTGTGACTGGGGAAATTTTTGATTCATAACCTGAGAGAATGTTGGTCCAAAATAATTTGCATTTCAAATCACTAGCATAAATGACACTGACCGTCTTAAAGCCAGGATTAATCATGAGCTGAACCGTGATATAAGCCAGTTATTTGGGGGGCTCCATTCTTTTCAGCTTTCCATGACTTCTATCTCATTCAGTAACTTCAGTCCCATTTTGTGACAATCCATTAACTCCCATCCGTACTTACCAAGAACAATTTCCGGAGAAATGGCACACTTTAGCTTGGTGAGGTGAGAAACTTTAAAACTGAGCTCTGGAGAGGAGCAAAGCTGTGGGGAAAATGTCATGTGGCCACTGCAGGGTGGCTGGGTTTATCAGTGAAGGGCTCTTCTTTTAACCTCCCAACTCGATCATCTCCATTTATATCTGTCTTGCTAATTGATTTCTCCATGAGATTTTATTTGATGAAAAGATTCCTCTGTGGTAAAATAATAACAACTCAACAAAACAAAATGGAAATGAAAACAACAACCTTACCGTGGCAGAGAGACGGGCCATGATTTGCATCTGATTCTGGGCTCCAGCAGTCCTTACCTAAGCAACCTGACCTTTTTGAACTTATTTCTCCTCATCTGAAAGCCATGGGATAATAATAAAACATATTCCCACAAGACTGTTGTGAAAATTAAAAGAAAAAAATTTGTCAAATAACTATCACAGTGCCTGGCACATACTAGTGATTTAAAAATTTTTATAGTAGTTTGATCCTTTCTAAATTCCATTGCTGTCTCGTTTCATTTCCTTTCCACTTGTCCTCTGTTAGGTAAAGGTCACATGTACTCATTTCTCTGGGTGAGAGTAGAGAAGCAAAAGCAATGATGCTAAACATTATGGGGCAGGAGTTTATGGGCTCCCCAAAGCATGTACAGCTATCCTCAGCTGAGGGCAAAATGTCATCTTGCAAACTGCAGTCAATGTCGTTTTCAATATAATTGTTCAGTTTTGAAAGACTGGCCTATTAAGTTGATGCTTTGGATCTGTGATCCACAAGATGAGGCTGAAAAAAATCAACTGTCAGTTTAATTCTCCTCTACATAGCAGACCATGTTTATTTTCTTGAGTTTGGAGGATTGATGGCCTTACATTTTATAGAATGAACCAGAGCCTGTATAGACTCAAAACCAGACATGACACATCTCAACAGCTTCCCCATGTGCTATTCTTTTCATTTTCCAGAGTGGCCCCACCCATTGAACACTGAGTGAGAACCACCTGGACAGGGCCTCAGACCCTGTGTCTTGCCTTGTTCTGCAAAAAACTACATCACTGAGTTGATCAGATCAATGAGACAGGTTGGAACTTCCTTAAAATGTGGATTTTCCTAAACAGATTATTCAACCTTCTGGCCTTTCTCATTTTCACACTGCTATTTAGTTCTTATTAACTCTGAATAATTTTCACTCTACAAAGTAATAAAAATACCTTATATTTTTTTATAGCATTGTATGCTTTTCAAAGTGTTTTCAAGTTCATTATTTCATGTGAACCTCACAACAAACTTGCAAGGTTGTATTTTATTCTGATTCTTTATCAGAGTGGAAGGGGAGGTTCAGAAATGACAAGGAACTTAGAGCAATTTCCCAAATGACCTGGGTGAAAGAACATTCAGAATTGTCCTTTCCTTCCTTCCAGGCGCCCTGGTAGTTAAACTGTGCATCTTGGAGAGTAAGGGCTGGATTTTAAGCACCTTAACCCTAGCATGTGTTCTCCAGTTTGGCTGTTCTCACCTTAGTTAGGCTGGAGGTCGATGTGTCTTTATTGCTTGTGCTCATTTTGGTAAGGGCATAGAAATGAGTGCCATTTTCTTCCTTTTCATTGTTATGTGACTAAAACTTCTTAAATTCACCTCAATCATATTCCTTTCCTGTTTCAAAGGTCTGCAGCCATTTTTAATACCACCAATTCTTTTCATGGATAGCTAAATGGACACCTATTCAGTAGGGATTTACTGCTCTCCGTGGTGCTGAACAAAGTAAACTTTCCTCTACTTAATTTTACAGCATAATTTGTCTTGAGGGGATTTGGGTGACTAGAAAAGAGAATGATCATTAATGTCTTTCTATAGCGTAAAATATCACACTCTTGTATTAGTTTCTGTGATAATTACTCCTTACTCTTTTTTTTTTTTTAAGATTTATTTATTTTATTACATATCTCCCCTTCCCCCCGCTGCAGCGACGCGCCGAGAGTGGTCACTGCGCAGGCGCGGCTTTCCCCGCTTGTGGGCGGTCTCTGCGTCCGTTCACGGCTGGCGCTTGCTTCAGTTTGCGGGTGGCTGGCTGCGCTCCATCCACGGGCGACCTGCCCTGCCCGTGGCGGCTCTTGCCCTGTCCGTGGCAGCTTCTTGCCCTGCCCACGGCGGCTCTGGCCCGCCCATGGCGGCTTGCCATTCTCAAGGCAGTCTGCCCGCTAGGAGAGGTCCCCGGGAATCGAACCCGGGGCCTCCCATGTGGTATGCCGGCACCCTATCCACTGGGCTATCGAGCCGGCCCCTGCATTTCTCTTAAAGCTAGAGATGCCTAGCATTTTTTCATGTGACTTTTAGCCATTTGTATTTCTTTCTTGGAGAACTGTTTTTTCAGATCACTTGCCCATTTTTTAAATGGGTTGTTAGTCTTTTTATTTTCAAGGTGTAGGATTTCTTTATGCAAGATATGAGTCTCCTATCAGATATATGGTTGCCAAATATTTTCTCCCATTGGGTAGGCTGCCTTTTTATTTCCTTAGTAACTTCCTTTGAGGTGAAAATGTTTTTAATTTTGAGGAGATCCCATTTATCTATTTCTTCTTTTGCTGCTCGAGCTTTGTGTGTGAAGTCCATGAAACCATTTCCTATTACAAGTTCCTGTTGATGATTCCCTACATTATCTTCCAAGGTTTTTATGGTCTTGGCTCTTATGTTTAGAACTTTGATCAACCTTGTCTTAATTTTCATATAGGGTGTAAGATAGTGTTACTTTCTCTTTCTCTTGTATATGGATATCCAGTTCTCCATGCACCACTTTTTGAAGAGGCCATTCTCTCCCCACTGGGTGTGCTTGGTGGCCTTGTCAAATATCAGATGACTGTATATGCAAGGATCTGTATCAGAACCCTCAATTCAGTTCCACTGGTCAATGTGTCTATCCTTTTGCCAATACCATGTGGTTTTCACCACTGTAGCTTTGTAGTATCTTTTGAAGTCTGGTAGAGTGATACCTCCAACTTCACTTTTCTTTTCCAATATGTCTTTGGCAATTCAGGGCTGCTTACCTTTCCTAATAAATTTTGTAGTTTGTTTTTCCAATTCCTTAAAAAGTATAGTGTTAAGTTTTATTGGGATTGCATTAAATCTGTAGATTAGCTTTGGTAGGATAGATATCTTGATGATATTTAGTCTTCCTATCCATGAACAGGGAATGTACTTCCATTTATTTAAGTCTTCTTTGATTTCCTTCAACACTGTTGTGTAGTTTGCTGCATAGAAGTCCTTTACATCTTTAGTTAAATTGATTCCTAGGTATTTGATTATTTTTGTTAATATTGTAATTTTTTTTTTCTTGATTTCCTCCTCAGATTGTTCATTGTTAGTGTACAGAAATGCTACTGACTGTTCAGCACTGATCTTATATCCTGCAATGTCACTGACTCCTTTATAAATTTTATGAGCTTAGTTGTAGATTTCTCAGGACTTTCTAAGTATAGGATCATGTCATCTGCAAGTAATGAAATTTTCACTTCTTCCTTTCCAATTTGGAAGCCTTTTATATCTTTTTCTTGCCTCAGTGCTCAAGCAAGTACTTCTAGGACAATGTTAAATAAGACTGGTAATAGTGGGCATCCTTGTCTTGTTCCTGATCTCAGAGGGAAGGCTCTTAGGAATTCCCCACTGAAGATGATGTTAGCTTTGGGTTTTTCATAAATAGCTTTTGTTATTCCTATCTTTTGTGGAGTTTTTATCAGGAAAGGGTGCTGTATTTTGTTAAATGCTTTTCTGCATCTATAGAGATGACCATGTAATTTTTTTCTTTCAATTTGTTTATGTGGTGTATTACATTGATTGATTTTCTTCTGTTGAACCCTCCTTGCATACCCAGGATAAAACCCACTTGGTCATGGTGTATAATGCTTTTGATATGTTGTTGAATGTGATTAACAAGTATTTTCTTGATGATTTTAGCATCTAGATTCATTAGAGAGATTGGTCTGTAATTTTTCTTTCTTCTGGTATATTTGTTTGGCTTCAGCATTAGGGTAATGTTGGCATCATAGAAGGAGTTACAGAGTGTTCTTACTATTTCTATTATTTGGAAGAGTTTAAGTAGGATTGGTGTTATTTATTTCCAGAATATTTGGTAGAATTCAGCTGTGAAGCCATTCAGTCTTGGGCTTTTCTTTCTTGGGAGGTTTTTGATGACTGAATCTATCTCTTTACTTATAATTGGTCTGTTGAGTTCATCGATTTGTTCCTTCATCAGTGTAGTCTGCTTGTGAGTTTCTAGGAATTTGTCCATTTCCTCTAAATTATTATTCTTGTTAGCATATAATTTTTCAAAGCATCCTCTTGTGATGTTCCTTATTTAGGTGGGGTCAGTAGTGATATCCTTTTCTTCATTCCTTATTTTGTGTATTTGCATTTGCTCTCTCTTTTTCTTTGTTAGTTTGTCTAAGGGTTTGTCAATTTTATTGATCTTCTCAAAGAACCTGCTTCAGGTTTTGTTAATTTTTTCTAATGCTTTCTTATTTTCTATTTTATTTAGCACTGCTTTGATCTTTGTTATTTCTTTTTTTCTCTACTTCCTTTAGGATTAGTTTGTTGTTGTTTTTGCAACCCTTTCTGGTGTGCAGTTAATACTTCAATTTTAGCTCTTTCTTCTTTTTTAATATATGTATTTAGAGTTATAAATTTCCCTCTCAATACTGCTTTCGCTGCATTCCATAGGTTTTGATATGATGTGTTGTCATTTTCATTTGATTTCTTGTAGTTTCTGATTTCCTTTGAGATTTCCTCCTTGATCCACTCTTAGTCCTAGAGTGTTTTGTTTAATTTCCAAATCTTCATATGTAATCTTGTTCTCTGGCCATTAGTGATTTCCAGTTTCATTCCCTTGTGGTAAGAGAAATTGCTTTGTATAATCTCAGTCATTCTGAACTCATTGAGAGTTCTTCTGTGGCCTAGCATGTGGTCTATCTTGTAGTATGAGATAGAAGAATGTACATCCTGCTGTATTAGGATGCAGCATTCTGTATATGTCTATTAGTTCCAGATCTTCTAATGTATTATTCAAGTTCTTTGTTTCTTTACTGATTCTCTGTCTAGATGTTCTGTCTAATGGTAATAATGGTGTATTGAAGTCCCCCACTATAAT
Organism: Chaetophractus vellerosus; assembly: GCA_004027955.1. NCBI lineage: Eukaryota > Metazoa > Chordata > Mammalia > Cingulata > Chlamyphoridae > Chaetophractus > Chaetophractus vellerosus. The sequence continues at coordinate 8,335 of PVKH010041940.1, forward strand.
TGTGGAGGCATTTATTTCTCCACTTAGTTTTTCCAGTATTTGCCTCACATATTTAAAGGCACCCTGATTAGATGCATAAATGTTTATGATTGTTCTCTCTTCTTGAGAGATTACCACTTTTACTAATACATAGTGGCCATCTTTGTCTGTTATGATTGTTTTGCATTAAAAGTCTATTTTATCCGATATTAGAATAGCTACTCCTGCCTTTTCTTGGTTATTATTTGCTTGTGAAATTGTTTTCCAGCCATTTACTTTCTGCCTCCTTGAATCCCTGGGTCTAAGGTGGGTCTCTTGTAAACAACATATAGATGGGTCATATTTCTTTATCCATTCTGCCAATCTGTGTCTCTTGACAGGTGATTTTAATCTATTAACATTCAGTATTGCTACTCCCAATGAATTTCTTACATCTACCATGATTTCTTTCAGTTATGTATGTCCCATGTAGTTTTTGTTTCTCTTCATGTCATTGTATTTCTTACACTCTCCTGAACTCTCTCTCTCCTGTTTTTTCCTTTCAACCTTTAGAGTTTCTATTATTATTTCTTGAAGTGCAGGTTTCTTGCTGGTATATTCCCTTAATTTCTGTTTATCTGTGAATATTTTGAACTCTCTGTCATTTATGAATGCCAGCTTTGCAGGATAGAGAATTCGTGGCTGGAAATTTTTTTCTTTAAGTACCTTGACTATGTCGTACCACTGTCTTCTTGCCTCTATGGTTTCAGCTGAGAAGTCAGCACTTCATCTTATTGTGCTTCCTTTGTATGTGATGGTTCTGTTTTCTCTCGCTGCCTTGAGTATTTTCTCTTGGTCTTGGGCATTGGACATTTTGGCAGGTTTGTGTCTTGGGGTTGGCCTGTTGGGATTTATACTGTTGGGTTGCACCGTGCTTCCTGGATATGTACATCCATCTCCCTCCTTAGGGTTCAGAAGTTTTCAGCCATTATTTCCTTCAAAACTCCTTCTGTTCCTTTTCCCTTCTCATCTCCTTCTTAGATGCCTATAATGTGTATGTTTGTGTATTTTCTGTTATCGGGTAAGTCCCTTAGTCCCTGCAGGATGTTTTCTATATTTTTATCTATCTTTTCTACTATCTGTTTGATTTCACATGTACTGTCTTCCAAATCACTAATTCTTTCTTCTGACTGGTCAAATCTGGTGTCATGTGAATCCATCATCTTATTGATTTCTAGGATTGTACTATTCATTGGCATCATATCCATTATCTTTTTATGCATGTTTAAAATTTCTTCAGTATGTTCTCCTATTGTCTTCTTAATATCCTTAATCTCTTCCTTCATTTCCAGAAGTTGGTCCATGATTAGTTGTTCTATGTTCTGCTTCTCTTCCTGATTTTTGGTTTGTTCTTTGGAGTGGTCTATGTCTTCCATTTTCTCAGTATGGCTTGTAATTTTTTGTTGCCCTTGGTCATCATTTTATTTCGATGGGTTTGTTCAGTTGATTACCTTCTCTCTTTGCTCTAGAGTTTTATTTAGTTTGTATTTCTGTGTGTGTGTTAAGATTTCTCATTGATACTTTCTTTCCCTTCTTGTATTTCCTTACTTTTTTCTCTCTTCCTTTGAAGGAAGAAGATTAGAGCCAGAGCAATTGAAAGGGGTGAGAAAGGAGAAGGGATAATAGTTCTATTGATAAAATTTGGAGGAGGGGCCATATTAGATTTAATAAATTGAATATTTATCTCATGTATGCAGCATAGAGTGATAGGGGAAATATTGGAGTACCTACAATGATATGGGTAATCAAATAGAGAAAAAAATATATAGAATATCTTATAAGACCAGAATGATGAGAGAGAGAACTAATAACGAATAGGCTGAAAGAAAAACCTAATATAAACTGAAAGAAATAAAAAAGAACAGAATAGCCAAGATAGAAGTTAACAGGGGTGAAATTGGGAGGAAATGAAAAAAGGTGGAAAATAAGAACCACAACAGAAAGCTGAAGGTAGAAATATGAAGGAAGGCAGGAGATATTGTTGGTAGACACAATCACTACACACAGAGGATGGAAAGTTGAGGATAAAGAAGACCAGTAAAGAAGAAATATGGTATCAGCACATAATTAAAAAAAAAGAGGAGAGAGTAGAGGTAAGAAGCACACAAGCATGAAATTAAACCTTAAGGTAAAACAGCCTTCCCTTTGGGCACTTGTGGAGCCTCTCAGCCTGTGTTCATTAATCAATTGCTTTGTAGCCTTCTCTCCGCAGGCTTTGTGGCAGAATTTAGCAATTAAAGCAGGTCAATATGTTTCTCTTTTTTTATGTAATTAGGGTCCTTAATGTACTCCTCTTCTAGACCACCCCCTCCTGTGAGGGTACCCCAAATAGGCTTGTGGAGAATTGCCTATTATTTCCCACTGCCTAACTCCCCTGGGTGAGCTGTGATGCTCAGCCTCGAACTTTTAAATGGCCTGAACTGCCCTTTGCTGACCCTTGCATCTGTGCCATGGGTAAGCAGATTTGCCACTCCTCTCAGCCCAGCACCACTTCCAGCTGGCTAATTTTTTCCCCTTAAAC
>PVKH010041941.1:0-10884 GCA_004027955.1 Chaetophractus vellerosus
GATCTGTTCCTCTCTCCACAGACCAGATTCCTCTGCTGGGAGACATGGCTGTCTACAAATCTAAGGCTTTACATCTTATAATCCTGACTTCCAGAGACTGACTTACCATTTTCAATCCTGATTTTAAAATTCTCAGAAAAAGATTCTGATTCTTGGGTCAAATGTCCACTCCTATACCATTGAACTGTGTGGCCATGGGATCAGAATATGTTGAGTGTTTTATGTTGTGACCATTTCGATGAAGAAAAGGGACAATTTGTAGAAAAGGTGTGCTGGGAAGACGAGCTTGAAAATGTCCACTCCAGAATACATTGTTTAATTTTTCATTTTTTGAAAAAAAATGACAGTTAATTAACCCATTACTCCATTTATATGTCAACTCTGATGCAGTCCGCTATGTCCCAATCAGTACCTGGGATATTGACTACCTAAACCTATGACATCATTTATAACTACTGAATTGCAGACATCTTTGTAGCTTATTGAAATTTCGCATTTTAATTTTTCATCCTGCTTACATTACTAATACTTTCCCACTGTCTGCCTGAAGTCTGCCTTTTACAGTTTCATGGGTGGATGATAAAATGGATAAGGTCACAGACAGAACCTTGCTGCAGTCCATTAGGAATTTCTTTCTGGGCTGACACGGATCTATTAATCAACACCTTTTGGGAACAATCATACAAAGAGCTATGACTGCTTAGAAATGAGTCTTTCCAGAAGGACATGGATCTAAATGTCAGAGACAATGAGGTTAGAAGATTCATCATCTCCACGTCTCTTGGGTGGAACTCATTTGAGGAATAGTGTTGCTACAAGACCAAAGAAGAGAAATTCTTAGACAATGACCTGAAATGCTGATTTCCCCCATCAAACAGGATGTGGTACTGTAGCATTGTACAGATAATTATCTCAACAAATCGTTTTTCTCATTAAAAGAGAGCTCAGAAAGAAGTTTTAAAAAATACCCCACAAGTTCTGACCAGCAGGAGGACAGTTCTAAAACGCCAAATGAAAGGAGCTACAGCAGGATGCTGGCCCCAGAACAGGTACTAATCTAAGCTGCCCCTGCCCTTTGCTCTGAGAGTCCCTCAACACCCAAAAGCAAAGTCCTAATGGGAAGGCTCTGATTTCCCTGTATATTTTCTCAATAGACTTGGCTGATACCTCTGCATTTTCCAGATGCGCCTCAGTTTTTAACTGGTGTGTCCACTGTGGTATCAGTGGAGTGAATGAACCATGCCATCTAGGAACTGTTATCTTCAACCCAGTTTTGGTGCTAAGCATGTAGTTTATTCATTTATCCTTTCATTCATTCAGCAGGTATTCATCAAGCATTTAATATGTGTCACACACTTGAGATAACTCAGCTCACAAAACACACACAGTCCCTGATCTCATGGAGCGTAATCTGTCCCCAGCAAACGCTCTGCGCTTCAGCCAGGCAAGCCTACTCAATGACTGCTGAAATTTCCAACACTTTCTTGACTTTCCTCCCTGGACCAATAGTTCTCTCTTCTCTACAGTCTCTTATTTAAATCCATCTCAAAGTGTGTCTCTCCCTCCACAAAGATTCCCTAAATCAACCCAGCCTGCAGTGATCTCAGTTCTTGTAACCGATTGCTTTTATCATTCATGGGTAGCGAGCAGCTTGATTGGATAGAATGAAATGAGCTTTAGAGTGGGACAGATTCATGTTCAGATCCTGCCTCAGTGACTTACTAGATTGTATATTCATAGGTGTTTATTTTTTTCTGAGCCACATCTGTAAAATGAAGATGATAATGTCAATTTCATAGAGAAGTTGTGAGAAAGAAATAATTTATTCTACATAGCATTCTTTCATCCCACACACCTAGTTCTCTAACAGTGGTGTACTGAAAAGAGACTAGGATTTGGAGCCAGAGGATAAGAAACTCTATACTTCCTGGCTTTGTTCCCTTAGAAATATCAATAGATATCTGTGAGTCTTAGTTTCCTGAGGGGCAAAATGGGAATAAAAATTCTTACTTCAAATCATCATTTTGAAGAGCCAGCGAGTTGGTGTATAGAGAAGTCCTTTATGAACTAGAAAGCACAGAACACCTAACACATTCTGTCTTGATGACTATTATTTAGGTTTCCTAACTTTAACTAGATTGTCAAACCCTTTAGGCCAATAAACCTATCTTCTATTTCCCTCCTGCACTTCTCCTTTTCCTATAGTGTGTAGAGACAGTTGGCAGTCCTTGCTGGTGAACACATATACACACAGGCACACACACATAGACACACCTGTTCATATTTTGTTTTATAAATTTTCTTAGAAATATAACATACATGCAAAAAAAGTGTACAACTCAAGTACACAGCTAAGTGAAGTCTTACAAAGTTTATAAACAGCCACCCAGCTCAAGATATACAATAATACAAGCAATCAGAAGCCTCTCTTGAGTTCAATCCCAGTACCCCACCCACTCAAAGTTAGCTACCATTCTGATTTCCATAAGTAAAAATTATTTTTGACTGTTTTTGTGATTTATATAAATTGAATCATACAATCTAAACCCTAATGTGTCAGGCTTATTTCACTGGGCATTATGCCTGAAGATTCAACTTTGGTGTATATAGCAGTGATTCAGTAGTTGCACTGTAGAATTCTTTGCATCAATATTCCAAAATTACTTATTTATTCTACTGTTCCAGTTTGGAGCTATTTCAAATAATGCTGTAGCATTTTGTACATTTTTGGGGGTGCATGAGTATACACATTTCTATTTTGGCATACCTAGAAAAGGAATTGCTGGCTTATTGAATAGACATATGTTCCACTTTGGTAGAGGCTAGCAAATGTTTTTCCAAAGTGGTTGCACAAATTTACACTCCTACCAGCGATGAATGAGAATTCCAGTTGCTCCATATCCTTGCGAACATCTGGTATTGTCTTTCTTCTTTGTTTTGGCTATTCCAATGAATGTGGAGTGATGTTACATTTTTATTTTAATTTGCATTCCCTGATGAGTGGTAATGAAATTAAACACCTTTTCATTGTATTGACCATTTAGATACCTTATTTGCAGAAGTGACTATTTAAGTCATTTGCCCATTTATTTTGGCTTCTTTAACTTTTTCTTCTCAATTTTAGGAGTTTCTTTACATATTCTGGACTTGACTCTTTTTATATGTATCATCAATTTATTTGATATGTGGCTTGTTTTTATCACTATTAATGGCACCTTTTGATAAATAGGAAGTTTCTCATTTTAATGTAGTCCAATTTAACATTTCATAGTTAGTACATTTTGTGTCCCATTTAGGAAAACTTTACCTAGTTGAGATGATGAAGATATCTTCTGATTCTTTCTTTTTAAAAAAATTTTTGGCCTAACTCCTGTATACAGATCTATAATCTGCCTGGACTCGGTTTGTGTAAGGGAAGGGATATTCGTTTTTCACATTTGGATTTTCAATTGACTCAGTAGCATTTATTAAAAAGACAATACTTTCTACATTATAGTGTAGTGTCACCTTTGTCAAGTATCAGGTAACTGTACAGACGTGGAACTCTCTGTACTGCTCCATTGGTCTTTTTATTTATCCTTATCCAAATTTCAATGTCTTAATTTTAATAGCTTTATATGTCTTGACATCTGATAGTATAAATCTTCCAATTTCTTTATTATTTTTAAAAATTCCATGGACTATTCTTGGCCTTTTGGATTCTTATATGAATTTTAGAATCAGTTTGTCAAATCCCACACAAAAACTGCTGGGATTTGGATACAGATTATGTTTAATCCAAAGATTAATTTGGGGAAAATTTACATCTTGACAATTTAATTCTTCCAATCCATGAACCTGGGGAGGAAAACCCCTATTTATTTAGGCATTTTAAATTTCTATTGATAAAGTTTTATAGTTTTCAGTGTAGAAGTCTTTGAAGATCTACCATTAGATATATTACTGTTTGATGTGTTCTATACTAATATAAAGTATATATTTTTATTTTAATCTCATTTGTATTTTTGTCGCTATATAAAATAGCATTGCTTTCATAGATTGACATTGGATGAAGCAACTTGGCTAAATTCCCTTATTCTAGTAGATTGTCTCTAGATATTTTTTTAATTGTTTATAAAGATTTATTTTATTATTTATTTATTTCTCCCCCATCCCCCATTGTTTGGACTCGCTGTATGCTCTCTGTGTCTGTTTGTTGTGTGTTCATCTTCTTTTTTGGGGGGAGGTATGGGGAGCTGAACCCGGGACCTCCCATGTGGGAGGGAGGTACCCAATCATTTGAGCCACCTCCGCTCCCTATTTTTTATGTACACAATCATGTTGTCTGTGAAAGATAACAGTTTTATTTCATCCTTTCCAAAATTATGCCTTTTATTTCTTTTTATTGCCTTATTGCATTGCTCAGGGTCTCTATTTATCTTTTAATTGAAGTAGTGGGAGCAGGTATCCATATTTGCTCCCAATCTCAGGAAGAAAGTTTCCAACAATTCACCATTAAGTTGACTTCTCTTCCTGGATATGCTAAGGGTTTTTATCATGTCAATATTGTATTGTAAAGATTTTTATATAGTTATTATGATAATCATTTTATTTATCTCAATTTTTATGTGAATGTGATGAATTATATTGATTGATTACTAATGGTAAACCATTATTAGTATTCCTGGAATAATCTTAACTTGGTTACAATGTATTATCTATTTTATATATCACTGAATTCCATTTGCTAATATTTCATTTAGAAATTTTACATTTATGTTCATACTACAGATTGGTCTGTAATTTTCTTTTCTTATAATTTCCTTGTTTAAATTTGGTAATCAATGTTATGCTGGCCCTATAGAAAGACTTGGAAGTGTACCTCCTTTTTCTATTTTCTAGAAGAGTATCTGTAAAACTGGAGTTGTTACTTCCTTTAATATATACTAGAATTCACCAAAGAATTCACCTGGGCCAGGAGTGTAGTTTTTAGGGAGACCTAAAATAAAATATTTCATTTTGTTAGTAGATATAATTAGATTTCTGTTTCTATTGTTTTGGTAATTTATGTTTATCAAGGAATTTCTCTATTTCATCTAAATTGGCATAAAGTTATTTGTAATATCTTCTTATCTTTTAAATGTCTGTAGAATCTATTTATCTTGATGTCTCCTTTTTCATTACTGATATTAGTAATTTGTTTTTTTCTCTCTTTTTTTTCATCAGTCTTGCCAGGACTTAATCAATTTGATTCTTCTTTTTCAAGGAGTGAACTCTGACTTATTTATTTTCTTTATTGTATTTTGTTTTCAAGTTTTTGGTTTCTGCTTTTATTTTTTATTTTGAAATACTTCAAACTTACAGAACAGTTACAAAATAATATAAACCCCATACAGAGAACTCCAACATACCCTTACCTCCAGATACCCAGATCCACCAATTTGAAAATTTTGCCACATTTGCCATATCATTTTATCAATCTATCTGTCTTTTCAGCAGTGTATCTTTCTGTCTGCCTATTTATCAATCTATTTTCTGAACACTTAGGTGTAGGTTGTATAGATCAGGCTCCTTGAACATTTAATACTGCCATGTACATTTCCTAAGAATAAGGATGTTCACTTATGTAACCACCTTATGTGTAGTTATCACGGTCAAAACATTAAAAATTGATATGAAACTTACAGTATATATTCCAATTCTTTCACATCTCAATAGTGCTTCACTGAGCCTTTTTTCCTCCCTTACTAGATCCCACCTAGGATCAAAAATTGCCTTTATTTGTCATCGGTCCTTTAGTTGCTCTTTCTTCTTTTTAATTGCAGGAACACATATATAGCATAAAATTTTCCATCTTGACCACCAGCAAGCAGACCATTCAATGGGATTAATCACATTCACAAATTTTGAGTTATGCTCACCAACTTTCATTGCTAAAACTTTCCCCATTTCCCAAATAGAAATGCTACACTCATTATGCACTAACTCCCCTTTCCCCCCGCCCCATACTCCTGGCAATCTGCACTCTAATTTCTGTCCCTATGACCTTGCATATACTCCAATATTTTCTTTGTTGTTATTATGGCACTTAAATTTAACACCCTAAATCTATAACAATCTCAGTTGCTTTAATACCAAATAAACTTCAATAGTATACACAGACTAAGTTCCTATACTCTTCCATCCCCCCACATGTATGTAGTTCTTGTCATAAATTTCATATTTATACATTAACATGTGTAAATCAGTCCATAATCAATGATTTATCATTACATTTTAAGAATTTGCCTTTTAGATTCTGTTTAGATAGTGCTGTATCCGTAACTGTGGTAGTTTGAGTCTTTTGTGGACCCCAGAAAATTATGTTCTTAAATTGGTTCATTCCTGGTATTTATATTTCCCAGTGTGACTGAGTTAGACTCAGCAGGGTTTCCCTATGCACAACTCTTCTGTCCTTCTATTCAAACCTATAATTAGTACTAGAGTTGGTGGGTGTACATCCAAGAGACTTAAATCTTTGGGCTGTCCATGTACCAGCTGAGCCCTGAATCTCAATGGAGTTGCAACACCTACTCTCCAGTTCAATGGACTCACCCAGGACAATGAATGGGGAGGAGATGATGGACAAACAACATACCATGGAACCGAGAGTGCCTACAACTGCAAGCAAGAGAGTCCCATCTATTGGATGTATGGGATTGAAGTCCCCTTCAGTTAATGGTGGAGTGGGCACCACCATCCCACAGTCCTCAGGATTGGGAAATGAACTATGGACTAAAATAAACTTACTAGTATTCTACTATAGACTACTTGTGATTCTAGCAACAGAAGAAATGCCATTGTTATGGAGGCAATGACCCACGGATGTTCTGGAGTTAGAGAGAGGGAAAAACAGGCGTAATATGTGTAACATTTTCAGGACTTGGGAATCATCTGAATGACATTACAATGACAGATACAGGCCATTATATATCCGGCCATAACCTACAGAGTTGAATGGGGGAGAGTGTAAACTACAAAGTAAACTATAATCCATGTTTAGTGGCAATGCTCCAAAACGTGTTTATCAATTGCAATGAATGTACCACACTGATGAAAGATGCTGCTAATGTGGGAAAATGTGGGAGGTGTGGGTAGTAGAGCATATAGGAATCTTCTATATATTCTCTGTAACAATTATGTAATTGAAGTATATTTTTAAAAGTGTGTGTGTGTGTGGGGGAATTGGTCCATTCCTGTGGACCAATCCATTTGATTGTATTGCTTCAGTGGGGTATAGCCAAGGGTGAGTCTTGGTCCTCTTGCTGGAGTCCTTTATAAATGGAAGAGAAGAGGCAGCAGAAACAGAGCGAAACACCTGGACACTGAGAGAGAAGACCTTGGGGGCCAGAAGCTGAAATCAATGGAACACAGATGCTGAGAGGAGCCACTGAAGCCAGAAGCTGAAAGCAATGAGAAGAGGGGAGAGACAAGCAGACATTGCCATATGCCTGATCATCCACAGCTGCAGCTTGGGGATACAGCATCTTCTGATGATGCCTTGATTTGGATACTTTCACAGCCTCAGAACTATTGGCTTATAAGTTAACAAATTCCCACTGTAAAAGCTGGCCCATTTCTGGTATATTGCCCTGGCAGCCTCTAGCAAACTAAAACAATGACCATGAGTAAAATATTTTCTAGGGAAGAGGGAGCATTTGGAACTATGTAAATGGGGGAATTCCTAGGGCCATATGCTTATGCCCAAGACTAGACATACATCCCTAAGCTTTGGCCTGGAGCTATCCTCTAAATTCATTGTATGGCTAAGCCCTGAAGAAAGCACTTGCCGTGATAAATCTGCAAAGACTGAGAAAATTATTTTCTTTTTTTCCTTCTTTTCTTTTTCTTTTGGTTAGCTCCTGGAAGTCAAGGAAAGCTCTGCCAAAACACTAACAGGATATGAGTCTAAGGAACAGATGCCTCAGTCTAAATTCCAGTGATAAAACATTAAAATATCAAAATGTCCATGTTTCAACAAAGTTTGATTAAATGTTCCCTAGTACAGTTCAATAGAAGACAAGCCAGCAGAAGGAAACAAAAATCAGAAAATAAGACCATTGATATCATTCAGTCTGAGGAGCAGAAAGAAGAAAGAATGAAGAAGGGTAAGAACAGACTGAGGAAGCTGTGGGACATCATCAAGCATTCCAATATATGCCGCATGGGAGTCCCAGGAGGAAAAGAAAGGGGCAGAAAAAGCATTCAAAGAAATGATGGTGAAAACTTCCCAAATTTAATGGAAGACATGAATATACACATTCAAGACACTCAACAAACTCCTAACAGGACAAACCCAAATAGACCTACCCCACGACATATTATGATCAAATGTTCAAATGCCAAACATAAAGAGAGAACACTAAAAGCCACAAGAGAGAAGCAACCTGTTGCGTACAAGGGAGTCTCAATAAGATGAAATGTCAATTTCTCATCAGAAACTATGGTGGCAAGAAGACAGCAGGATGACATATTTAAAGTGCTGAAAGCAAAAAAAATGCCAAATAAGAATTATATATCTGGCAAAACTGTCTTTCAAAAATGAAGGAGAGGAGGCAAGATGGCATCGGTTTAGGTGTGCACTCACCAGCTCTGAAGCAGAGGATGGCTGATTAGGGACAGGAGCCTGACAGTGTGGTCTTTACTGGGAGCCTGGGGCACAGGAGTATTAAGTGCATCAGTCTGGAGGCAACTGGAGTGTGAGTTGGACTGTTCAGCAAAAAGTCATGAGCTCTTTACTCCCCAGATGGAAACACAGGCAGCTGGGTGCCGTTCTCTGGGAGGGGGGCTGGGCAGTCCGAATCCTCACCGGTAGACCTGTGAGGGGGGGAATAAACCCTGAGAGTGGGAAGGTTCTTACAGGGGGTGGAGAGGGATTTCCTTTATGTGGGTTTGGTCGCCAGAACCCCCTAGCAATTTACAGGAGTGAATTAGCTGGCTGGAGGTAGTGCTGGGCTGAGGGGAGAGGCGAATCTGCTTAATGGTGGCACGAACGCAAGGGTCGGCAAAGGGCGGTTCCAGCCAATTTACAGCTCTGTGCTGAGTAACACATTCTCAGCTCCCCTGTGGGAGTCAGGCACTGGGAAGTATTAGATAAGTCTCCACGAGCCTATTTGGGGTCCCCTCACAAGAGGGGGTGGTCTAGAAGATGATTTCTTTAAGGACCCTTATTACATCAAAAAATAGAGAGAAAAATATTGACTTGCTTTAATCGCTAAATTCTGCCTCAAAGCCTGCAGAGAGAAGGCTACAAGGCAATTGATTAATGAACACAACCTGAGAGGCTCCACAAGTGCCCAAAGGGAACACTGTTTTTCCTTAAGATTTAATTGCATGCTTCTGTGCTTCTTACCTCTACTCTCTCCTCCTTGTTGTTGTTATTTTTTTGTTTGTTTGTTTTAATTAGGTGCTGATAGCTTTTTTCTTCTTTGCTGGTCTTCTTCATCCTTGACTTTCCATCCTCTGTGTATAGTGATTGTGTCTACCAACACTATCTCCTCTCCTTCCTTCATCTTTCTACATTCATCTTTCTGTTGTGGTTCTTACATTCCACCTTTTTTCAATCGCTCTCAACTTCACCCTTGTTAACTTCTATTTTGTCTATTTTGTTCTCTTTTCTTTATTTCTTTTTGTATTAGCTTTTTTCTTTCAGCCTATTCTTTATTAGTTTTTCCTCTCATCATTCTGGCCATATAAAATATTCATATATTTTTCTCTATTTGATTCCCCATTCCATTGTAGGCACTCCAATTTTTCCCCTATCACTCTACACTGCCATATGAGTTAAATATTCAATTTACTAAATCTGATACGACCCATCTTCTAACTTTTATCAATAGTACTATTATCCCTTTTCCTTTCTTACCCCTTTTGATTGCTCTCACCCTAATCTTCTTCCTTCAAAGGAACACAGAAAAAAGGAAGGAAATACAACAAGGAGAAGAAAGTATCAACGAGAAAACTTAACACACACACAGAACTACAAGCTAAATAAAACTCTAGAGTAGAGAGAGAAGCTAAGCAACTGAATAAACCCATCAAGATAAAATGATGACCAGAGGGCAACAAAAAATTACAAGCCATACTGAGAAACTGGAAGACATGGACCACTCCAAAGAACAAACCAAAAATCAGGAAGAGACACAGAACATAGAACAACTAATCATGGACCAACTTCTTGAAATGAAGGAAGAGATTAAGGATATTAAGAAGACACTGGGAGTACATACTGAAGAAATTGCAAACATGCATAAAAAGATAACGGATATGATGCCGATGAATAGCACAATCCAAAAAATCAAAAAGACGACGGATTCACATAACAGCAGATTTGAACAGTCAGAAGAAAGAATTAGTGATCTGGAAGACAGTACATCTGAAATCAAACAGCTAGTAGAAAAGATAGATAAAAAGATAGAAAAAATCCAGCAGGGACTCAGGGATTTAACCGATAACACAAAACACGCACACATACACATTATGGGCATCCCAGAAGGAGAAGAGAAGGGAAAAGGAACAGAAGGAGTTTTGAAGGAAATAATGGCTGAAAACTTCCCAACCCTAATGAGGGAGATGGATGTATATATCCAGGAAGCACATCGCACCCCAAACAGTATAAATCCCAACAGGCCAACCCCAAGACATATACTTGTCAAAATGTCCAATGCTCAAGACAAAGAGAAAATACTCAAGGCAGGAAGAGAAAAGAGAACCATCATATACAAGGGAAGCACAAAAAGATTAAGTGCTGACTTCTCAGCTGAAACCATGGAGGCAAGAAGACAGTGGTATGACATAGTCAAGGTACTAAAAGAAGAAAAATATCCAACCACGAATTCTCTATCCAGCAAACCTGGCATTCATAAA
>PVKH010041942.1:0-10887 GCA_004027955.1 Chaetophractus vellerosus
GAGCAAATGAAAAAAAGGTGGAATGTAAGAACCACAACAGAAAGCTGAAGGCAGAAAGATGAAGGAAGGAGAAGAGAGATAGCATTGGTAGACACAATCACTATACACTGAGAATGGAAAGTCAAGGATGAAGAAGACCAGCAAAGAAGAAAAAAGCTATCAGCACCTAATTAAAAAAAAAAAGAGGAGAGAGTAGAGGTAAGAAGCACACAAGCATGCAGTCAATTCTAAGAAAGAACAGCATTACTTTTGGGCCCTGTGGAGCCTCTCAGCCTGTGTTCATTATTCAATTGCCCCGCAGCCTTCTCTCTGCAGGATTTGAGGCAGAATTTAGCGATTAAAGCAAGTCAATACATTTCTCTATTTTTTTTAATGTAAAAAGCGTCCTTAAAGAACGCCTCTTCTAGACCACCCCCTCCCATGAGGGAACCCCAAATAGTCTCATAGAGACTTATCTATTACCTCCCACTGCCTGACTCCCCCAGGGGAGCTGAGACTGTGTTACTCAGCATGGAGCTGTAAAATTGCTGGCACCACCCTTTGCGCCCATGTCACAGTTAGGTAGATTGGCCGCTTACAGCAGATTCGCCTCTCCCCTCAGCCTGACCCCACTTCCAGCCAGCTAATTCACTCTCAAAAACTGCTAGGGGGTCCTGGTGACCAAACCCACAGAAAGGAAACCCCTCTCCACCCTTTGCCAGAACCTTCCCACTCTTGGAGTTTATTCCCCCCCTCACCGGTCTACTGGTGAGGATTCAGACTGCCCAGCCCCCTGCCCAGAGAACAGGGTTTAGCCACCTGTGTTTCCAGCTGGGGAGTAAAGAAATCATGATTTTATGTTGAACAGTCCAACTCACAGTCCAGTTGCCTCCAGACTGATGCACCTAAGACCTCCATGCCCCAGGCTCCCAGAAAAGACCACCCTGGCAGGCTCCCATCCTCAATCAGCCGTCCTCTTCTTCCAAGCTGCCGGTGACTGCACACTTAAACCGATGCCATTTTCTCTTTGGGTTTTTGTTGCTTTCAGGTTCTTGCTTCCTTGGAATTTCTCTCTCTCTCTCTCTCTCTCTCTCTCTCTCTCTCTCTCTCTCTCTCTCTCTCTCTCTCTCTCCCCATCCCATTTACAAAGGACTCCAGTAAGGGAAGTAAGACCCACTCAAATTGAGATGGGTCACACCTTAACTGGAGCTTCCTCATCAATAGGTCCTACTTAGAATGGGTCCACACCAACAGGAATGAAATAACTTTAAGAACATGCTTTTCTAGTGGTACTTACAGTTTCAAACCACCACACTCCACCCTGTGGACCCCAAGAAGACATTTTCTTTCTACATGCAAAATACATAGATTTTATCACAATATCCCCCAAGCCTTAAGTTATTTCAGTAATAATGTTAAGTACAAAGTCTCAACAGAATTGATTATAGGTGTAGTCTGTCTTAGGACATAAATCCTCAGTCTGTGGGGTTGTGAAACTAGTGAACAAGCTATCTGCTTCCAATATACAAATAAGGGCCAAGCATAGGAAAAATATTTCCATTCCCATAGGGAGAAATTAGAAGGAAAACATGAGTCACAGCTTCCAAAAAATTCCAAAACCCTGCAGGGCATGCTCCATTAGATTTCAAGATCTGAGATTTATCTGTAGAAATATATTTTGTCCTCCAGCCCTGGTGGAGCAGCAGCCTCAACCCTTCCAAGAACTTGCAGAGCAGTCATTCTCTCCTAGAATACTGGGGTGAAAGTTCCACCCTCTTCTAGCATTGTAGTGATGTCCAGACTCTCCATAATCCCCCAGGCATCTGAGAAAACTGCAGTGGTAGCACCCTCCTGGAACAACAGGGCAGAAATTCCACCCTCTTTAAGTGCCAGGGCATACTCACCTTTCCCCACACATGGATGGTTCCACTCTCTTGGCCCAAGAAGATGTCTTCAGTTCAGACTTCAGCTTCCATGGTCATGACTTCAAAGTGATTTTTCCTTCAATCTGTCCCTTTTTTGCCCTTTTAGTCCAGGCTGGCAATGGTTCCATTCATACAGATCTTGCAAGAAAATTTTTAGTTTTGCATGTAGTACACAGGGGTCCAAACCATATGACAACAAACTTTCCACAGATCCTTCCTGGATAACTGCACCTACAAACATAACATGCTGAAATGGCTTACTGATTCCATGTTCAGTTAAACTCTCACACAGAACACAATTCTCTGGGTGTGATGTTTAGGCTAATGTATCAAGTTGGCCCAGTAATTGTGCCCAGTTGTAATACAAAGACATTTATGGGCTTTAGTCATCAGTAAGTTTACTGCATAGATGGTTGATTACATCTACATCAACCAGGGAGATTGCTTTCAGCAATGAGTGACATTTCATCCAATCAGTTAATTGCCTTAAAAGGGGAAGTGATTTCTGCACTCAGAGAGAATTTCCCAGCTTGTCTTTGGACAGCCAACATCTCCTGGAAACTCATCAAGGACATTCATTGGACTTTCATTAGAGCCCCTGGTTTGCTGCCTGCCTGTGGAACCTGGACTTGTGCATCCCCACGGTCACATGAGAGACTCTTAAAAAATCTCATACTATTGACAGATATCTCCTGTTGATTCTGTTCCCCTAGAGAACCCTGACTAACATAGCTTGGTATCAGGAGTGGTTCCTGAGGAACAGAATCTTAAACATGGGGTGTCTGAAATGGTTCTGGGAGTTTTGCAATTGGCCCTCTACTCTAATTGGTCTCAAGGGTACTAATGACTCCCTTTCCAATAATGAAGAGGCAATCAGTTCTAAGGGTATCCCTTCTATCTCACAGTTTACTATACACTGCAAGGAGAAACCAGGCTGTGATTTCCACATTTAGCTTCAAAATCTCCTCAGGTAAATATCCAAGCTCATCACTTTTAACTTCTGCCTTCTATCTGGCATCAGAATTCAATTTTTCCAAGTTCTCTGCCACTTTAAAACAAAGATAGCCATTTTTAGTTTCCAATGACACATTCATTAGTTCTAAGGCCTCATAAGAAGTACTTTTAGCATCCACATTTCTACCAGCAGTCTCTTCAAAACAATGTAGGACTTTTCTATCAAGCATCTCATAATACTTCCAGCCACTAACCATTACCTAATTCTAAAGGCATTTCCTCATTTAAGGTCCTTGAAATTGAAATTCCCAACTTTCCTGGTACCAAAATCTGTTTTAGTTTACTAGGCTGCTTAAAGCAATTCTATATGTATTAATCAGGATAGTCTAGGGAAACAGAACCGACAGAAGGTATCTGTAAATATTATATTTTGTAAGATTTTTTCATGCAGCTGTGGGGATACATAAGTCCAAATTCTGTAGGGCAGGCTGAAAGCCAGGAACTCTGATGGAAGTCCTTGAGGAATTCCCCAGGAGGAGCTGGCTGGCTGAAGTAGAGATGGAAATTCTCTCTTCTGGCTGCTGAAATAATCATTTCTCCTTTTAAGGCCTTCCACTGATTGGATGAGATGTCTCTCATTGCTGAAGGAAATCTCATCAGATTGTAGATGAAATCAGACATAGATGCAATCAACTTACTTCGATTTAAGTCACAAAATATCCTCACAGTAACAATTAAGCCAGGATCTGCTTGACCAAACTACAAGACACCATTACCTGGCCAAGTTGAAACATGAGCCTAACCATCACTGTCCATCTCTAATCAACTTGACAGCCATGAAAATCTTCCCCCCCATTGAGATGGCTCCCTCATCTGTTTGCTTGTTGTTTTTGCTCATTGTCTTTGCTTGTTGTCTGCTCATTGTCTCCTTTTTGTCTGTTTTACTTTAGGAGGCACTGGGAACTGAACCTGGGACCTGCCATGAGGTAGGTGGGTGCTCAACTGCTTGAGCCACATCTGTTCCCTACTCATTTGTTTTTGCCTATTGCTTGCTTGTTGTTTTTCTTGTTTTCTGATCATTGTGTTTGCTCATTGTCTGCTTGTTTTCTGTTCATTGTTTGTCTTCTTTAAGAAGCACAGGGAACTGAGCCTGGGATCTACCATGTGGGAGGTGGGTGCTCAACTGCTTGAGCCACATCCACTCCTCATACACATCTTAAACCATACTTAATCTATAAAGAAGAACATTAACATACATAGTTTTCACTTAACAATACTCAACTGTCCTGCATACAACTAGAAACACACTAAATTTCTGTAGAATAGGTTACAAGTCCTTGAGAAATATTCACTTTTTAACTTGATATCCTATAAATTAAATATTAGAACATGAAACTAATATGACTTATGTCATATGATAAGGGGATAATATAGGGAATAAAATGAAGTTGTTTTTTATGTATATATACAAATATACTCACAAGAAAACAAGAAAGAAATATTCCAAATCATTACAGAACTCATTTCTCTAGCTGGCCATGTGCTGGTAATTCATATTTATCACTACTTTTTAAAAAGATTTATTTTATTTATTTATTCCCCCCTCATTGTTTGTGTTCACTGTCTTCACTGTCTTCTCCTAGGAGGCACTGGGAATCAAACCTGACACCTCCCATGTGGGAGAGATGTGCTCAATCACTTGAGCCAGCTCAGCTCTCTGCTTTGTTGTGTCTCTAATTGTCCTTCCTCTTTGTGTCTCCTTGTTTTGTCATCTTGATGCATCAGATCACCATGCATGCCCATTGTACCAGCTTGCTGTCTTGCTCATCTTCTCCATGAGGCACTGGGAACCTGGAACCTCCCATGTAGTAAGCAGGAGCTCAATTACTTGAGCCATATCTGTTTTCCTATCACTACCTTTAATCACTACCCATTCCATGTTTCCTTTACCCTCAGCAAGCACCTCAGCTGGCCATGGTTCTTTGCTTAGTGTGGTGACCCAAATCTTCTTTTCTGAAGTTTCTGGGCCATTAGTAGTCCTGCCTGGATTGGGCTAAAGTTTTCCATGGACTTTAATCAAATGGTATTGTAGTACCAAGAGACACCTTAGGGATCTCCTGTATTCCAGGCAGTCTTCTTTATCTCGATTGTGTAGTTTCAGTCCTATTTCCCTTTGATAGCCATGATCAATTACCCCAGGTAGTACAGTAATTCCTTTCTGTGCCTGTTGATTCAGAGGCATGAGGGGCCCAAAGTGGCCAGGTGACAGTCTTAATTTCCAGTTCAATGGAATTGTTGTTGTGTCTCCTGGTGGGAGCACTCCTCCTTTTGGAACTAAGGCCTTGCAGCCATCAGAGCCTAAGGTTGCAGGGACAGGAAGCAAAATTTTTTCTAGTTGATCACTAAGGGTAATAGTGAATGATGCCACTCCCATCTCCACTCCTTGATTCCTGGGCTCATGAGTCCTTGCTATGGGAGAAGCCGTACCAAAGGGTGGATGATGATTTAGAGCATATACAGCCTCCTGGAGAACATTGACCCAACCCTGCAAAGTATTGCCACCTAATTGGCTATGCAGTTGAGTCTTCAAAAGGCCATTCCATAATTTTATCAATCCAGCTGCTTCAGGATGATAGGGAACATAGTAAGACCAATGATTTCCATAAACATGTGACCATTCCCATACATCATTTGCTGTGAAGTCATTTCCTTGATCAGAAATCATGCTATGTGAAATACTATAATTGTGGTCAAGGCATTTGGCAAGTCAATGGATGGTAGCTTTGATAGAAGCATTACATGCAGTAATACATCCATAGTATCTGTGTATTCAAGCTAGAGCAAATCACTGCCACCTCCATGATAGGAGTGGTCCAATGTAATCAACTTACCATGGGGTAGGAGGCTCATCACTTCAGAGAGTGGTGCCATATCAGAGACAAAGTGTGGGTCTTTGCTGCTGGCAGGTTGGGCACTGAGCATTGGCTGTAGCCAGGTCAGTGAGTGGAAGTCTATTTTGCTGAGCCTATGCATAACATCAATCCCTACTACCATGGCCACTTTGTTCATGATCCCATTGGAAAATGACAGGTATGCCTGGGGAAACATGATTAGTGATATCCACAAAATGGGTCATCTTATCAACTTCATTATTAAAATCTCCCTCTGCTGAAGTCACCCTCTGGTGAGTATTCATGTGGGACAAATATCTTCATGTTTTTTGCTCACTCTGAGAGGTCTATCCACATGCCTCTTCTCCAGATCTCTTTGTCACTGGTTTTCCAAACATGTTTCTTCCAAGTGCCAGACCATCCAGCCAAACCATTGATGACAACCCATGAATCAGTGTATAAAGTCACCTCCAGCCATTTATCTATCCAAGCAAAATGAACAAACAGGTGCACTGCTCAAAATTCCACCCACTGGGAAGATTTTCCCTCACCACTATCCACTTTGGGGTGTGTCTTAGTTTGCTTAAGGCTGCTTATGCAAAGTACCAGAAATGGGCTGGTTTTTATAATGGGGATTTAATTTAGGTTAAAAGCTTACAGATCCAAGGCCATTAAATGTCCAAATCAAAGCACCATCAGAGACACTTTCTCACCAAAGTCAGCTACTGGTAATTCTGGCATCCTGTTACATGGCAACCAGGTATATGGCAAAACTCATCTCCTCTTGAGCTGCTCCATGGGCCCAGGCTCTTGGGGGCTTTATGCTTAAGCTTTGGCTGCTAGTGATCCTTGAGTCCTCTCTCACACAGCAGGGTCAAAAACGGCAGCTTCCCTAAATTAGAGCTACCATATGATACAGGCAATCCCTCTACTAGGAATATATCCAGAAGAACTGAAAACAGTGATGAGAACAGATATTTGCATATCAGTGTTTATAGCATTGTTGTTCACAATTGCCAAAAGATGGAAACAACACAAGTGTCCATCAACTGATAAATGGATAAGTAAAATGTGGCATATACATATGATGGAATACTATGCCAATGTAAGAAGAAATGAAATTAGGACACATATGATAACATGGATGAACCTTGAAGATGTTATGATGAGTGAAATTGCCAGACACAAAAGGACAAATATTGTATGGTCTCACTAATGTGAACTAAAAAACAAAGAATAAACACATGGAGTTAAAACCTAGACTATAGCTTACTAGGAGATAAGATTAGGAATGAGAAGGGGTACTGATGCTTAATGTATGTAGAATTATTTTTTGTGTTTATTATTTTTTTAAAAAAGAAGTTTTAGATTACATAAATGTTACATAAAGAATAAGAGATTCCCATATTGCCCCCTCCCCATCTTCTCATGCTTTCTCACATTAAAAACACCCTTATTTAGTGTGGTACATTTGTTACAATTGATGAGCACATATTGAAGTGTTGCTACTAACCATGGACTCCAGTTTACATTATACCTTACACTCTTTCCCACACAATTTTGTAGGTTATGACAAAATATACAATAGCCTGTATCCATCACTGCAATATCATGCAGGACAACTCCAATGTCCCCAAAAATGCCCCCATATTACACCTATTTTTTTCCTTTCCCATCCCTCAGAACTCCTGGTGACCACTGCTTTTATCTCAATGATAAGAGTTCTTCCATTGCTAGAAAAATAAGTCTATATTAGAATAATCATCAGTCTACTTTAGTCCATTGTTCACTCCCCAATCTTAAGGATTTGGGGTTGGTGATGCCCACTCTGCTTCTAATTGAGAGGGAGCTTAGATCCCATGGGGGCAGATGGACAGAACTATCTTGCTTGCAGTTGTAGACACTCTCTGTTCCTTGGGATGGGGTGTTGTCCATCATCATCTCCTTGTTGGTTGTCCTGGGTGAGTCCAGTGAACAGAAGAGTAGGTGTAGCAAATCTGCTGAAATTCAGGGCCCAGCTTGCTTACAGATGGACCAGATATTTAAGTCTCTGGACATACACTTATCAAATATAGTGCTAATTATAGGTTTGAATAAAAGGGACAGAAGAGCTATGTGTAGAGAACCTATAAATGAGTCTCACTCTTACACTGGGGAATAAAAATTCCAAAGTAAGGCCAACTGACAGGGTGCTGAATTATTGAGCTGCCTGCCCTACCTATAGTTTCTAGATGTCTCTAGAGCCCTCAAATAGTAACTTAGGTATTTAAGCAGGAGTAAAACCACAGTATGAGTAGTTGGGTCTGAGTCTCTTTGGATCAACCTCAGCTCCTGTCTGCAGACATAATAAATGAAACTTCTGCCTAACTTTCATGCTTAAGTTTTTTCTCTGGTTATCCCCAAAGGCCTGGCTTTGGGGTCTAACAGTAGTAGGTTTATATGCTGAGTTTGTAAAATGTTAGTAAGGGGAGAGGGTAAAAGGGAGAGGCCTTTTGGTATATGGGAATCCCCTATATTCTATGTGACTTTTCTGTGTCCTAAAGCTTCCTTGAAAATAAAATGAAAAGAAAAAAAAAAGACATTGGGGAAATATTTGGAAGAAAATTTCACTGTACATACAAGACAACAGATCTTACAGTTTTGAAAGACACAATGTCTAAAAATTTATTTCAAATTTTAAAATTTGTTTTAAATCTTATTGGTTATTTTTTTAAGATTTATTTTTATTTATTATACATTTCCCCCTTCTGCTTGTTCTTTCTGTGCTCATTTTTCTTTGCATTCCTCTGTGTCTGCTTGTCTCCCCCCACTGGGGCAACCTGCCAAGTCAGCTCACCAGCCTGGCAGCCCACCTGCTCATGGGGGCTTGCCCTTGCTCCTGGGGGCTCACCTTTTTGCCCATGGGGGCTTGCCTTTTTGCCAGCAGGGGCTTGCCTTTTTGCCCACGGGGGCTTGTCTTTGCCCATGGTGGTGTGCCCTGCCCACATTGGCTTGCCTTCTTGAGGCAGTCTGTTGGTTTGAGGAGACCCCAGGGACTGAACCCAGGGCCTCCCATGTGGTAAACCAATGCCCTACCAACTGGGCTACAGTCGGCCCCAGTTATTTTTTAAATTAGTTCATTTTCTTATTGATTTTATTTGGTTATTTTGTTGGCTTTATATTTGGAGAGATTTTGGATCACAAAAGGTCATAACATTGGCAGGGGAGGATTACTGGTGTGAGGTGCCAGTGATGGGGACTGTATGGGAAAGGGTTCACCTGGGGCATGCCTCTAAGGCATATAAATATGTTCAAGTGTTCATGGGGCATTGTCTTAGTGGGTGGAGAGCCACACAATCACCAAAAGAATATTGAATTCCCATCCTGGGGGGTTCTTCTACATTCTCTAACAGGACAGCAAAAATTCCCCAAGTGCAAGGGCAGTGTCTAGTGAAGGAAGATAGGCCATTATGCCAGGCCCTTAGATATTGATGATTGTACTTATGAAACTTTTCTTGTGAAATTGAAACAGCCTAGTAATATATATTGCCTAAGAGTTACCTCCTGAAAACCTCCTTTTTGCTCAAATGTGACCAGTCTCTGAGCCAAACTCACCATGGATATTTTTTATTTGTTTGAATGTAATAGTGTGGAAATGGATAAAGCTGATGGTAACACATAGTGAGTGTAACTTACACAATTAGAGTATAACTGACACAGTAATATAGGATTGTGACTGAAAGGGGTAGTTTAGGGATGTAAATGTCAATTGAAAGAGAACTAGAAAATAATCTAGGGACTGAATAACATAGTGAACCCCAAGGAAGATGAGGATTGTGATTAGTAGTACAAATACAATAATGTTATCTATGAACTAGAGCAAATGTACATCATGATTACAAGGTGGTAAGAATATGGTGATGCATAAAAAATACAATTAATGTAACTTATAGATTATAGTTAGCAATATTGTAATATTCTTGCATCAATGTCAAAGAAGGTGCTGTATCAATGCTAAGGGTCAATAATATTGAGGTATAGCATTTTTTTTCATTCAAAGTTTTATTGAGGTGTTGACTGCACAACTCTGTGATGAAAATGAGAGCCACTGAGTGTATACTTTGGATAGATTGTACAAGATATGGGGCTGTATAACACAGTGAACGATGTGTTGAAAATGGACTATGGTTAACAGTAGAAATATGAGAGTGTTCTCTCCTGAATTATAACAAATGTACAATACTAAATACATGGTGTTAATAATAGGGGTTATGGAAAAATATACCAAATATATGCTATAGGCTATAGTTAGTGGTAATAGTCTGATGGTATTCTCTCATAATCTATAACAATTGTTTCACAACAATGTAATGTGTTGGTGGAGTGGTATTGTATGGGAATTCTGCAAATTATCCATGGTAGTTTTGTAAGTTCACAACTTCTCTAATAAGATATATATTTTAAATGGTGGCTTCCCTATATTGTAATATTCTTACTTCAATGGCAAAGAAGCTACTATATCAGTGCTAAGGGTCAATAATGGGGGGTATGGGATTTCTCCTTTTGGACTAAGGAAAACATTAAAAATTTTACTGAGATGATGACTGCACAACTGTGTGATGAAACTGAGAGCCACAGAGCATACACTTTGGATGGATTGTACAAAGCATGAGACTATATATCACAGTGAACATGTAGTGGATGATGGACTGTGGTTAATGGCATAAGTATGAGAGTATTCTCTCCTGAGTGTTATATGTAATTGTTATACATATAACAAATATATGGTGTTAATAATAAATGGTGTATGAAAAAAATATACCAAATGTAAGCTATGGACCATGGTTAGAAATATCTTGATGATGTTCTTTCATAATCTATAATAAATGTTCCACAACAATGCAAGATGTTGGTGGAGCAGTGATGTATGGGAACTCTGCACATTATGCATGATTGTTTTATAAGGTCAAAATTTCTCTAATAAAATGTATTCCTTTCTCTCTGACTGTCTCCATTTATGTAAGACACAGCAAGAGGGTGGTGATTCAACCTGAGTCATGCCTCACTGAGGTAGTCCAATCAAAAGGAATCTAATCAAGTGATCTATAGCAAATCTAATGCAATCAAAGGGTACCACACCCACAGGAATAGATTTTTTT
>PVKH010041943.1:0-10876 GCA_004027955.1 Chaetophractus vellerosus
AGATGTTGAACATCATTTTAATCTTCCAAAACTCATATTAGAAAGTTAAAAGTTGTAATTTTCAACTGGAAACTTTATTATAAATTAAAAGAACAAAATCTGTTGAATGCAAAAAAACATATCACCATGTTTAAATTTAAATGAAAAATAATTAAACACTTGGAAAATTTAAAAAGTTAATATCTTAAATACACATTGAATATCAGAGAAAATTAAAACTTGAATACCAGAGTATGTCAGGGAACGTTTTAAATACATTTATAGCAACCTACCTCACTAAAATTTATGGGAGATTACAAAATTTGGATTCATTAACCATTCTTAGATTTACAGCTTTTTAAAATTAAAATATTAAAACAAAAGATCTAAGAACTTAACTCAAGAATTTATTTCTTTTAAAAGAATATACAAGGCTTTTAAAAGAAATCAGGAAAAGGGAAATTATTCTTTTAAGATTTTACTAAAATAATACAAATAAATACTAATTATTGAAGCTTGTGGACACATCTCAGAATGGTAGAGATTTCAAATGGTTAGCAAGGAGACAAAAATGAGATATTACTGCAGGCAGGTATTTAACCTCATTAATTTATGAAACTTCAGGTGTTAAAGTATTGCAAGATGGGATGCTTGATTTAACTCATTCACCAAAAATATTCATCTCCCAAGTTTAAATGTCAGAATAATTAATAAAGTTTATAGTGAGACTGGAAAACAAAAGCTGCAAAAAGAAATAGAAAATGAAAAAAAAATACATATTTTAAAATAATGTATGCTTACACATACTTAACATCAGGATAGAAGACCATGGACAAAGCTATCAAAAATGGTTAGGATATTTCTATTTTCTTTAATAGTTGGAAGTGTTTTCCAAATTTTCTTCAATGTTCACATGTAATTTTTATCTATTAGATAATTCTACCACAATGTTATATTTTGCTATTGAACCAAATATTAAAGGCTGTTATTACTTTTTCACTGTTTGTCTATTAATAAATATCCAATAGGACCAAAGAAAAGATGCACTTGAAAATTCAGCATCACTGTCATTTCAATTTCCTGGAAACCTCTCTCTTCTGCATGACTCTAATGGACCATTTTTCACTTCTTTGTTCCTAAGACTATAAATTAATGGATTCAGCATGGGGATCACCATAGTATAAAATACAGAATTCACTTGATCCTTTCCCAAGGAGTAAGAATTCTTTGATTTTAAATAGGTAAAAAATTGCAGTGCCATAAAAGATAGTGACACGCAGGAGGTGGGAGGCACAAGTAGAGAAGGCTTTGCACTTTCCTGAAGTGGAATGAATTTTCAGGATAGTAGACATGATGTAAATGTAGAGTACAGAGATTGTGAGAAGAGACATTATTAAGGTGGAGTCAGTGAGAATGAATATCATGATTTCAGTGTCATGAGTATCATTGCAGGACAAGACTAAAATTGGGGTTAAGTCATAGAAAAACTGATAGATCACACTGGATTTGCAGAAATGCAAACTGGTCATACAATCATGGTTAACTAATAATTCAGTAAAACCAATCGTGTAGGACCCAATGATGAGGGAACAGCAGAGTCTCATGGACATAAAAACTGGATAATGAAATTGATACCAGATAACTACATAGCAGTCATAGGCCATTGAAGAGAGAAGGAAACACTCATTGGAATCCAAGAAGATAAAAAGGACATCTGTGTGAAGCAGCCCATGAATGAAATATATCTGTTGGAAGTCACTAACTTTTCTAACGTTTCAGGTGTGATGACTGTTGAGTAACTGAGGTGAAGGAATGACAGGTGACTGAGGAAAAATACATGGGGGTGTGAAGCTGGAGATCCAGGTGAATTATCAGTATCATCCTTGCATTCCCCAGCACAGTACTCAGCTATATCAGGACAAATAATATAAAGAGCAACCGCTGGATCACTTCAGAGTCTGTCAATCCCATAAAGATGAAGTGAGGCACATTTGTGTTATTCCTACTTTCTACAGCATTCACTGTTGTAAACTGTTGAGAATTCAAAGGAGATAATCAGCATGCAAGACTTCAAAAATGTTTCTGTTCATAAGAATGGTCTTGTGTTTTTTTAAATCAGTTTTTGGTTCTAAAAATTCATATTAAATAGTAGTTTGCAAAGAATGATGAAAAAAATCTCAGTTTGATAGCAAATATCTATTAGATATGAACCAGTATTTGTATATTATGTAAGAGAAATGCAAGTATATTGCTTAAATAAAATGAATTTGACACTCTTTTGAATATTTCTCTTTTTAAACACATTTATTCAGGTGAAGATAGTATATCATAGTTATTACTATTGTGCATATTTTTAGTGATTAAAAGAGCGGTGAGTGTTAAGTAACTTATACAAAGTCACACCTATTAACTGTTGTTGGTGCTGTGATTCTACCACAATTAGTTAATTCCAGAACTCATGCTCATAACACCACATTCCTACTTACAGTTAATTTCAGGAAAACAGGAAAAAAGTGCTAGATATATAATAAACAATGATAGAGAGTTTAATGCATCACATACAGTTCTTTTGAATCTAATATTATTTAATATAAATGACATATCAAGAATTAAAACCTTAGGCAACTGGGGTATATAAATATTATAGACTGCTCATCACTATTAATTTTCAAAAGATATATATTTAAATCATTATTAAAAGCAAATTTCTTAAAAATATATTTTCAATATATGTACATTGCTTTATGGCTCTGATTCTATCAATTTTATATGTTCATGTCCACACATCCTGCTGTTACTTAGGTAATGCCTACCTGATTTTTAAGATGCTCTAACTTTGAGAATAATACTTACCAAGAACAAAGTGGTGAAAATCTTCTTCTTATATTATGTCTAGAAATTCATTGAAATTTAGGATCAAATAAAGTATGTAAACCATTTATGAACTTGAAAACTATGTGATATAATATTGTTTCCTTTGAGATCACATTTTTATTTTTTGTGCATGCATTTTTTGTTGTTGAGAGGTAAAATAAATTAACCAAAAGTTTTATTCAGGTCTTGTCAGATAGAAAGTTCAGCTTGAAATTATGCCTCACAAGTATATCAGGGAGCTGCTGTGAATACAACTGGAGCAGTGTATCCCTTGTCTTTCACCCTGATATTGCCAGGATACCTCTTATATTGAAGATTGCTGATAATGCAACATATGGTCATCCCTGGGACCAATTTCCAAGGAAACTTGCTTGACATGATTCCAAGGAAAAATGTTTAAGGACTAATGCATATGTGAGAGAGTTGTTTTGCCTTTAAAAGCCACATTATGGTCAGCATCATTTTTTTTTGTATTCTTCTGTGATGCTCTATTTTATGACTGGTTAAAAAACAAGTTATTTCTAGAGAAATGCTCTATCTGTGACTGAAAGCCCAGAATGTTAACCACCAGAGATGGAATAACATATTTTTCACGATGAAACATTTTTCTATTTAAAAGTGTAACACTATCATTGGAAATAAATATTTTTCATTAAACAATAATTATAGTACAACAAAATTCAAAGATATAATGAAATTAATTCATAATGTTAATCTTTAGATGTATTTTCTTCTGATAACTTTCCTTTGTGCATAATCTTCATTTTTATGCATACTTATGTGTTCAGATAATTTTTATCACCCTGTATGTTCAGTAACATCTGATTTTATTGCAAAATATTTATAATACACCTTGAGCTATGTTAAACATAATTTCATTTATTTTGCATTGACTAGGTTTCTGTAATTACCTTCTTTCAAAGAGTTTGCACGAGGCCATGAACAGGAGCTTTTGAGCCATCAAAAGGAAAACATGGTGGAATTGCTCCAGACAGATTTATCATTGTCACCTAATTAATCTACACAGTAGATGCATTATTGTATTCAGCCACAACAATGTTTTCACAGCTTGTTTTATTATTTTTAAATATTACCTTTTAATATATATTTGGAAATGTAAAAGAAAGTAAAAATCAGTGCTGAGATGAGGGAAGAATTTATAATTAATTTATTGTCCAAAAGTTTATATCAGGTGAAATGTTTTCTTGTAGCTCTTGTATTAATTACAAAGTTTCTATTTGGGATGTTGGAAAAATTTTGCTAATTGGTGGTGGTTATGTTAGCACAATCAATAGTAACACCACTAAAATTCTACATTTGCAAATGGTTGAAATGCAAAATATTAAATTATATTTTTATGCTTAATTGAGACTGTATATCATGTTCTTGAAGCACGTTCCTTTGGATGTGACCTATTTTGGGTCAGAACATTTGATTATGATACTTCAATTAAAGCCTGTCCAAGGATGGGTCTTATCCATCTTACTGATATTCCTTATAAGAGAATGAAATTCAGACAAAGAGAGAGAAAGCCACAGAAGCAAGAAGCTGAAAGCAAGGAAACTTGAAAGAGAAGGAGAGACAAGGATGTGCTGTCTTGTGCCTTGCCATGTGGCAGAGAAATCAGGATTGCCAACAGCCAGTCTTTAGGAATAAGTATCACCTTGATGATGACATGATTTTCACATTTTCACAGCCTCATCAACTAATACATTACCATTGTTAAAAGTCAAATCATTGCTGGTATATCTGCATTTCTCTCACCTAACAGAATAAATCAATGTTACAGAATAAAACAAAATAAAACAAAACTATAGAACTGTAAAGCACCACAGTGTATCCTAATGTAATCTTTGGCAGAAAGTTACAGTTTATTGATAATAATATTGTTTCAATAAGTGTGACAAAAACATCACACTGATGCAGTGTTAACAATAAGGAACACTGTGATTGTGAGGTGTTATATGTGATCTCTGTACTGTCTTTATGATTTTTAATAAAACTACAACTTTTCTAATAAAAATAATAAAGTTTATCTCTTCATATGAAATGTAAGAACCCTATGTATTTCCAATTTAATTTGCAACTTGTCATTTCATTGATTGTTTCCATATATTTTACTTCTATAAGTATTAAAATCCTGAAAATACAATTCTTTTTGCTGTACACATATATCTTTTATAAAAATTTCTCAGGCCTTGTAATCTTAATTTATTTTTGTAACTTCAGTTTTTCCTCTGATAACATATTTTTCAGGATAGAGAACTTTTTAGGTTTTCTTGTATCACAGGACTTTTGGGAGCAAATGAGCTGAGATTTTCATTATTTAAAATGTCTCCATATCATACTTGAGATTCATAGGCATTTTTACTAGATATAGAATTATTTTTTCTTCTTTTTGCCATAACACTCTTGGTAGAATTTTTCTTCTAGTGTTATTGTTTCTTCTGGGAAGCCAGCTCTAATTGATATGTTCCCCTTTTCCTTCAGGGCAAACATGCTGCTGTTACTGCAAGTATGGCTATTTGCAATATAAGTGCCTGCCTGAACAGGTGACACAAAGAAGAATCTCTTCTCTTAGTGAGAATGTGATTTATTGCAAGTGCACAGGCAGGGAACCAGAGGAATCTTCCCCAAACCAGTTCAAGGAGATAATGGGAGCCATGTTGTTTTATGCAAAGAAGAGGGCGGTGCCAGGGAGAGTAAGTTCAATTTCTGAGTCTTGAATTGTCTCAACCTTGTCAGACTTGCTTTTGTTTTCTCTGGTTTAGTGGGTAATTAAGCACAGTTTAGATGTTGTTGTGCAAGTGCCTACATGCAAGGTCTTCATGAGCCCTATCTCAGATGAAAGTTCAATGATATCAAACAAAGATTTGCATTTGTTTTGTTTTGTCTCTGAGACTCTGAGGAAAGTTACAAGTTTACTGGGTCATGAGGTGATCCTGACACCATTCTGTTTGATTTTGCCTTGAGATGTTACCTTATGCCTGTGAGTAAAACTGAGAAGATCAGGTTAATATTTTGGGTGCTAACAAAATACAAAGAGTAAACCTCTAAGATTAGATTAACAGAAAACAAGTTCTACTGTGATTAAGGATAGGTAATAGAATTTTTAGAGCTGCTAAAGTGAAAAAATTTTAATAAGCATATTTTTCAGCTATCACTGCTTATCAGGATTTATTCCTCTTACATTTCTAAAATTCTTTCCTGAGTTTGTTTTACAGGCAGTCAAATTTAGTCACGGTCAAATTCACCTGCAAGTGAGAAACTGGAGCATGTTCAGAACACAGACACATTGTGCTCTTCCTCTTGAATGACTCCTGAGACACTACGAACAAAAATTATCATCATTAACCAAGATTCAGTGAGGAAGAAGCATCAGAAGCAAATGACATGCAAGGGGTCCCTCAAGATGGAAGATAAGATTCAGCCCACTGGCATATTTCAACCATGTATAGAGAATCCTTTAAACTACCAATCAGAATATGGTAACCTTAATCCTCATCATTGTCCCACGTCCTTTGGTTTCCATCTTATAAACCTCCCTGAAGTTCTTGGATTTGGGAGACAGATTTGAGCTTGCCTCCTGTCTCCTTGCAAGTCAATCTTGCACAAAAATCACTCTTTCTTTTCTCAAATTCCTAGTGACACACTATTGGGTTCTGAATGCATCAAGCAGCAAGTCCATTGCTGGGTAAAAATTTGGTAATGAAGATATGACTTTTAGGCTCATGATTAACTGCCCAAGGCTCTGTGGACCCTGGAAGGGAGCATGGACTCTGCTAGCTGACTCTAAGTGGCACCACCTTGACCAGTTGGTCTGTTGACTTATTGATAGGGGTCCTCTGTACTCTAGCATGGAACTCCAAGCCCCTCTGCCTTACATTTTAATTTTGAAGAAAGACATTTTTCTGGCAGCAGAAGTCTCCTGGTTGAGTAACTTCACATGGACACCTATTCCCTTTTGTATATATACCATAGAATTATGGGTTTGAGTCCTGTCTTTTAGGGTAATGTCTGCCTTGAAGTCTCAAGAGCAAAAGACACTTTAGCAGGATTTAGTCATAGAATATACTTATAAGGATCTGGATTACTAGATTAAAAAAAGTTCTCTGAATTAGAAATTCCCATGGTTTTTAATGTGGTTTAAAAAGAGATTATATTCTGGCTATGAGCATTGGAGACTGTTAGTTGGCACAAATTTGTCAGGGAAATGCTACTTGAGTGACTTTCACCTTTTAATAAGAAGCCTCTGCTTCTGAAGAAAAAGTCTTTTATGCTAACAAAAGGTGGTCATGGACAGGCAAGATTGATGATAGGTTCACTGTCTCCCTCAAAATCATTTCTGTGCAACTAAAGTCAGCTGCTCACAGGTTGAAAACTAGAGCACAGACTGCTCACCAGGTTAAAGAAGTATCCTGTGCAAGGCATACAGTAAAATCAAGCAATAACCCAAACACTTGAAACATTTTGTGGTGTGAGGTTTTTTGATTCTCAGAAAGGATCATTGCCAAGGGTAATTCTAATAACATATTAGACAGCCATCCACTGGGATGTATTTTACACAATTGGTCTATGTTCCACTCTGAGCCTATGAGAAGAAAAACAGTGCTCTTCTTTTTTTAATATAGCCTGGCCACAATATAAATTGGAGTCAGAGGAACACTGGCCCAAGAATGAATCTTTAATTTATAATATTATCCTGCAATTAAATATGATCTGGAAAAGGGAAGAAAAATAGGATGAGATTCTGCATGTTCAGTCTTTTATGTAGTTATATCAAAATAAGGACTTACAGAAAAATGTGTGATATTATGGTTAAGAGGGAAGGGACTTATTCAAAACTGGCTAAACCCGTGTCACTAGACTCTAGTAAATTCTCAATTAAATCTGTATTACTTGATTCAAAACCAGATGATGATCTACTTCTATCTCAACTAATGTCTCCTTCAACTCCAGCTCCATATGCAAGGGAAGGTTAAAGAAGACACATGGAGGAACCCACCAGTCCTTCAGTGATCATTAATTCTGGTTATACCCTTCATTGCCTACTTGTAGAGAAGGAATGATCTCCCCATCCCACACCTGACAAGGTACTCAGTTTGACCTGGGGAATGCTCAATCCTAGGCAAGGCAAGTCCCACTCAGACAAGTCCCTGTATGCCAGAGGAGGAAAGTAATCTTACAGGGATTGCTTTTGTATATTCTCCCTTCCCCAGGTCGAATCTGCATAATTGGAAAAATAATATGCCTTCCTTATGAAATGACCCTAAAAAGATGGAGAATCTCTTTACTTCTATTTTTGGTACTAATAATTCTACCTCCCATACACTCCTTACACCCAAGGAATATAGGATGATTTTTGAAAAATGTGAGGGGACCAATAGATACAATGCTAGCTCCAGCCATAAACCACAACCTGACAGGTACAAGAAAAACTTTGATGAATGAAAATAAATGATCATGTTTAAGACCCCTTGGCCCTCCTGCCTCTAACCAAAAAAGCCACTCCCATTAGGACCACAACATTGAGCATACTGGAAATATGAGGGGCACAGGACATGGGAGTGTCTACACCACTCAAAGGAGGGAGAACCAAGTATTGCTTGCACATCAGCCCATCAAATGCCAGCAGCTCACTGTGAATGGGAGGGACAGGACCGACAGTGCCCAGGGGCAACTTTCAACCCGACTGCTCACATCAGCATTTCTGTCTTTTTTTTTTGTAATTGAAATATTTTATCAGGGATTTTCATATTATTATTTGTAAGAAATATATATTAAGGAGTCTTTAAACAGAAATGTACATAAAACAGGCTATGTTTTGATTGGTTGGCAAAAATGTGACCAGAGGCTCACAGGAACTTAACCCTGTATTTCTCCTAGGTCAGTGGTTAGTATTCACTGATTCAGGGTTTTCAGAGACTTTATAGTACATAACTACTGAAATAACAAGCATCAACTGTATGTTCTCATCATCTCTGACACCTCCCACCCTTAATAAAGAAGGCCTGCCTCCAGGGAAGCTGAGACTGATTTCCCACCTTGCTTGGAAGAGAGGATGACAGGCCAGTCCCTAAGTGCCAAAACTCTACTAGGTTTTGTGGCAGCAGCTAGAAAAGAAAAAGTGATTGTGCATTATTTCTGACCTGTTAATACAACAACAATGTCCATTTGTAAAAATACAGCCCCAGGAATATCATGGGCTGGCATGAATTTGTTTAGCAACCCCTCTTTCTTTGGAGGTGACTAGGACAGAGACAGGTGAGGAGGAGAACATCTCAAATATTATGCATTGAGTCCTCTTAACCATGCTAGAGCCTTCAGTGCCACACAAATGCACAAGTGTGAAGGCCATATTTTGGTTTTACAGCAATTTCTATGCTATACTATTAAACTGAGGAGAAATTTCAATTGACATCATGCTTCTAAGAGAAAATGCTACAAAGTTCCAGGCACTTGAGAGGAGTGTCTTGGACCATTCAGACCAGCTCAGCTGTCAACTGAATAAGGCCTAGTGATCCCAGCCGATACCATGTGGAGCATAAGAATTGCCCAGCCTGAATTCTTGATCCTCAAAATTGTAAGATATAATAAAACAGGGGGTGCTTTAAGTCACTAAGTTTTGGGGTAATTTTTTATGCCTGTAATAGATAATTGTAACTGCCATATACTAAATACCACCTGTCTACCACTTGCCTTTCTTACAACTGGTGTTCAGTACTTACTGATAGCACTTTATATTTCAGAATCTCTCCCCACTGTTATCTAATTTCACATTTCATACTTCATTTTCAGGTAGAGTTAGTGGATTCAGATAGAACCTATCTCTATCTCTAGCAACTGTAGAGATTCACATCTATTGGTTTTCACCCCAGCTTCATGTAATGTTTTCCATTCTCACTTTTCTGCTCTTATTTGCTCACTTAAAAAAAATAGTTGTTGGAGCTGGCTGTAGCCCAGTGGGTAGCGTGTTGGTACACCACATGGGAGGCCTGGGGTTCAGTTCCTGGGGCCCTCTGTGAGTGGGCAGGCTGCCTGAGAAGGCAAAGCCACCATGGATGGGGCATAGCCACCATAGGCAGGGAAAAAAGCTGCCACAGGCAGGGCAAAGCCACCATGGGCAAGGCGAGCCACCTGTGAATGGAGCAAAGCCACCTGTGAACACAGCAAAAGCTGCCTGGGAATGGAAGCAGAACTGCCCACAAGTGGGGCAAGCTGCCTGTGCAGTGAGCTAACTCGGCATGTCGCCACAGTGGGAGGAGACAAAGCAGACATAGAAGAACACAAAAAATGAACATACAGCAAGAGCAAGCAGAAAGGGGAGGGATATGTAACAACAACAAAAAAAAATATATATATATAGTTGTTGTAGGTGGTCTTTTTAGAAACTACCCTAAAAGCTTTTTGGAACAGGATGAGGTATATAGTATATTTAGAAATCTTTCAGGACCTTCCTAGGGTATTTAAGGGCCCTCTGCTCATTAGCACACCCTAATATATTGGCACTTTGTATGTGTTATAAAGCTTTTCAGTTGAGGAGTAAAAGAAATTTCTGTTAAAATATTTCAAATAAGTGAACTGAGTTTAGTAAGCACAGGCCAAAGTTACTAAAATCTGTTTTTCAACAGTTGCCTTGCTTAAAAGTACCATAAGCACATATTGATCTGTTATTCAAATATCCAGATATTTGTAAAAGGCTAGGAACATTGAGCTAAAGGCATAAAGAGTTCTTTCAGGGCAATTTTCTACCTTCTGACCTGTACTTATATTTTTAGATACTATTTATTGTTGAAGATTTGAAAATAAACTTAAGATCACATTTGAGATGAAAAAGCATATCGTTATTATTAAGGGTTTTAATTCCTTATAATAAATGTCAATAAAAGTGATTTCAGATGATTTTTAAATTGAATATTATCAGCATTTCTCACAAGGAGCCACAGGAAATTTGTGATGGTGGGAAAGAAACTTACTGATTTTCTGGTAGATACCAGTTATTTACTCTGTTTTAAATGAAAAA
>PVKH010041944.1:0-10856 GCA_004027955.1 Chaetophractus vellerosus
GGACTGATACAGAATTTGGTACCAAGAAGTAAAGTTGTGCTTTTGCAATTACCAATATGCTGGAATGGTTTTATAAATGGGCAAGGGGTATTTTTTGGAGGAATTGTGAGATGCTTGATAGAAAAGGCCTAGATTGCTTTGAAGAGACTGTTGGTAGGAATATGAACACTAAAGAGACTTTTGATGAAGGCTTAGAAGAAAATGATGAAACTATGACTGGAAATTGGAGGAAAGGTGATCTGTGTTTTAAATTGCAGATAAATTAGCACGACTGACTTCTGATATCATATGGAAGGCAGAATTTGAAAATGGTGAGACTGGGTATTTAGCTGCAGTGCTTTCCAAAGAAACTTGGAGAATGTGGTTTGGCTTCTCCTCGCAGCATATAGTAAAATGCTAGTCAAAAGAGATAAGCTGAGAACTGTATTGTTGGGCATAAAGAAAACAGAAACTGATTCTGGAAATTACCAGCCTCTGTAAATCAAGCCTCCAGACCATAGTGCCCCATTTGAGGAATTAACTAAACTTGGAACTTATAAAACAGGACTGAAAATGCAGTTATTCAGGAAATATTTGGGGAAAGTCCTATTGTCTGATGGCCACCTGCTTCCTGCATGCTAAACCAACAAGTTTTTTGAGAGAGCTGTCTGAACAAAACCACTGTCATCCTGGACTAAAAGGGGCATGGTAGAGAGAGATGGAAGGAAAAACAGTTTTAAGAGGAAAACCATGGAAGCTGAGGCCTGGAATTAAGAGATCTCCTTGGGTCAAGGGAGGAACCCCACCCATGTGTACAGAGATGGTGAGTGTGTCCTGGCAGTTGAAGAGGGTGGAAGTTTCAGCCCACTGTTCAGGGAGAGTTTGGCTGCCCCAGCTACAGAAAGGATGGAACACATTCCCCATGGGTTGGGGAGAGTGAGTTCAACACCCCATAGGTCTGAAAGGGACGGGCCTCTCTCCCATGGATTCAGGAAAGCTAGGTAGCCAATCATTGCTCTGGGAAGGTTGGGTCTGCATGCCAGAGATTAGGGAGAATGTTGCCTCCACATCACTGTACTTAAGGGGTTTGAGACTCTGCCCCAAAGATTGGGTGAAGTGTGGCCATCACCCTAACATTCTTGGAGGGTGAGGTCTGGAGCTCGGTCACCACCCAGATACTTGATGATGGTAGAACCAAGGAAATGAAAATTGGACAAGCCTGTGGAAAGGGCGGGCCCTCGTGAGGCCCCGGTAGAGAAGAAACCATCATCTTAAGAATGACTCAGACTTTGAAATCTAATGAAGTATCCCCTACAGGTTTTGGAATCGTAGGGGACCAGTGACTCATGTTTCCCTTCAAAATTCTCTTTATGGTAATTCAAATATTTATCCTTTGCCTGTCCCTTTGCATATTTGAAGCAGATAAATTGTTTTGTAAGTTTCACAGGTCTACAGCCAGAGGTGACTTTACCCCAAGACAAACTGTATTTCTATAAAATGATTGTGATGTGATTTTGTATTTAGCATTGCTATTGAAATAAGGTTTTTTAATATTTTAATGTCTTTTTGGAATTCAGATGGTAGAGTGTGGCAGTTTGATATTTATGAATTTCAAAAAAAGAATTATTTATGAATTTCAAAAAATATATATTTGATTATGTTTGTAAACTGGTCTGTTCCTCTGGGTGTGATACCCTTTGATTGTATTAAATTCAAAGGTTTTACTTTATGTTAAGATTAGGGCTTTGATTCAACTACATCATTAGAGCATGCAGGGCTGAGTCACCACCCCCTTGGTGGACTAACTAAATAGACACTTTATCAAGAAGATAGAGAACAATAGATAAACAGAAAAAGGCATGGCAGAGGAGAGAGATTTGTTTTGACACTGGATCCCTGGGGAGATATAAGCCATTCTCCCGACAGTTTAGAGATGGTATTGTGAAGACTACAGTGCAGCTGAGATGACCCAGAAAGAAATAAGCCCTCCAGCTTAAAGTTGAGATTGGAAGAAGCTGGGCCCACAGAGCCTTAAGAGGAAGAGGGAAGCTGAACCCTCACAGAGATCACGCACCATCTTGCATCAATATGGCAACAGATTTGGGGTAAGAAAATACCTCTTATGGCACCCTGACTTTGACTTTTTAGGGCCTTGTAATTGTAAGCTTTTACCCCAAATAAGTATCCTTTATAAAAACCAACAGATTTCTTCTACTTTGCATCAGCACCCCTTTGGCTGACTAGTGTATCTACACTGTCCAGTTTGTTTTTGTGCTGTTGTTCATGGTATTCTCTTATGATCTCTTTTATTTCTGCAGGGTCAATGTTTAAGTCCCCTCTCTCATTTCTTATTTTACCTGCATCTTCTCTCTTTTTTGTCAGGCTATCTAAGAGTTTGTCAATTTTATTGATCTTCTCAAAGAACCAACTTTTTGTTTTCTTTATTCTCTCTATTGTTTTTGTTTGTTGTTGTTGTTGTTGTTGTTGTTGTTGTTTTCAATTTCATTTATTTCTGCTCTGATCATTATTATTTCTTTCCTTCCTCTTGGCTTCTGATTAGTTGGCTGTTCTTTTTCTTGTTCCTCCAGGTGTGCAGTTAAGTCTTAGATTTAAGTCTTTCTTCTTTTTTAATGTAAGCATCAAGGACTATAAATTTACCTCTCCACATTGTCTTTGCAGTGTCCCATAGGTTTTGATATGTTGAGTTCTCATTTTCATTTGTCTCAATTAATTTACTGATTTCTCTTGCTATTTCTTCTTTGGTCAACTGATAATTTAAGTGTGTTTTGCTTAATCTCCATACATTTGTGAATTTTCATGTTTTTCTGTCTGTTATTGATTTCCAGCTTCATTCCAATACGATCAGAGAAAGTGATATGTAAAATTTCAATCTTTTAAAATTTATTCAGGCTTGTCTTGACATATGGTCTACCCCAGAGAAGGATCCATGTGCACTTGAGAAGAATGTATATCCTGCTGTTTTGGGGTGTAATGCTCTACTGATGTCTGTGATGTCCAGTTGATTTATCATATTATTCAAGCTCTCTGTTTTCTTATTTATTCACTGTCCAGATTTTCTGCCCAGTGCTGAGAGTGGTGTATTGAAGTCTCCAACTATTATTTTAGAAATGTCTATTTTTCCCTTCAGTTTTCTCAATGTGTGTCTCATGTATTTTGGAGCATTCATGTTAGGTGCATAAATATTATGATAAATAATACTTCTTAGTGAATTGTCCCTTTTATTAATATATAATGACTTTCTTCATCTTTTATAAGAGTTTTGTATCTAAAATCTGTTTTGTCCTGTATTAGTATTGCTACACCAGATTTTTATGGTACTATTTGCATGGAATATATTTTTCCAACATTTAACTTTGAGCCTGATTGTGTTCTATCATCTAAAGTGAGCATAGAGATGGCTCATATTTTTTATCCATTCTGTCAGCTCATGTCTTGACTGGGGAATTCAATCCATTAATATTCAATGTTATTGCTATTGTACAGGCATTAGTTACTTCATCCATTTTATCCTTTGACTTTCCATTCTCATATCTTATTATTTTCTGTCTTTTTACCCTTTAATTTACCTTTGCTAATAAAGTTAATTTCTATAATCTCCAAGTCCCTTACCCTAGTTTTTCCTGTCAGGCTGCAGGACTCTTTTTAGTATTTCTTGTAAATCTGGTCTTTTGTTAACAAACTCTCTCAGTTTTTGTCTGTGAAGACTCCATACTCACACTCCTTTTTGAAGGATAGTTTTTCCATATAAAGAATTCTTGGCTTGTGTTCTCCATGATATTGCAATGTCAGATACAGGCCATTATACATTTTTTCAAAAACTGTATGGTACAAAGTGTAAACCATAAGGTAAACTATAGGCCTTGGTTAGTAGCATGCTTCAGTATTTATGCATCAATTGTAACAAATGTACCACACTACTATAAGATGTTAATAGGGGAAAATGTAGGAGGGTGAGGAAAATGAGTAGGGGTGTATGGGAATCCTTATATTTTTTATGTAACTTTTCTGTAATCTAAAACATCTTTAGGAATAAAGTTTATTATATAAAAGAAAGAATTCTTGGCTGGCAGTTTTTCTTTTTCAGTACTTTAAATATGTTATACCACTGCATTCTTGCCTCCATGTTTTCTGATAAGAGGTCTGTACTTAACCTTATTGAGCTTCCTTTATGTGATGCATGGCTTTTCTCTTGCTGCCTTCAGAATCTATCTCAACCACTTGTCATTCTGAATAGTAGATGTGTTGGAGTAGGTCTATTTGGATTTATTCTGTTTGGGATGCATTATCATTTTTGGATATTGACATTTAAGTCTTTCATAAGGGTTGGGAAGTTTTCAGTCATTATTTCCTCAAATATTATTTCTTCCCCTTTCCATTATCTTCTCTTTCTGGGTCACCCATAACCCATATGTTTGTACATTTTATATTTTCCTTTAATTCCCTGAGAGCCTGTTCCATTTTTTTCATTATTTTCTCTTTCCGTTTTCCTGTCTTTTCAAGATCAGATGCTGTGACAGTTTGAGATTATTTATGAATCCCAAAATGGAAAGATTATATTTGTAAGCTAATCTATTCCTCTGGGTGTGATAACCTTTGGTTGTATTAAATTCAGTAAGGGACCTCTGATTAAGTTTACTTTATAAAAATCAATTTAGGGCTTCTTATTGAGCTACATCAGTAAGGCATAACAGGTTGGGTCCCCACTCCAGTGCTGGGGTTGATATAAACAGACACTCACTCAAGAAGAGACAAGAAGAGAGGGCTCTGTCATTTTTCATCCTGGGGCCCTGGGGAGAGATGAGCCATTCACCCAATAATTTGCAACTGACCTTGGGAAGAGACCAGAACAGCTGAGACTGATATAGAAAGCCTGGAAAGAATTGGGCCCTATGCCAGGAGAGAGAGGATACTCTGAGAGTCAAGCCCTATGCCAGCCTGTAGCTGAGAGAAAGGAAGACCAGAGGATAAGGCTGAACCCTCACAGAGATCAGCAACTATCTTGTTTCAACACATTGCAATTGATTTTGGTGAGAAAGCAACCTTGAATTGGACTCTTTAGGGCCTTGCAAGTGTAAGTTTTTACCCCCAAATAAGTACCCTTTATAAAAGCCAACAGGGGGGCTGGCTGTAGCCCAGTGGATAGGGCGCCAGTTCACCACATGGGAGGCCCCGGGTTCGGTTCCCGGGGACCTCTCCAAAGTGGGCAGACCACCTTGAGAAGGGCAAGCCACCGTGGGGGGGCAGAGCCACCATGGGCAGGGCAAAAAATGCCACCACAGGCAGGGCAAAGCCACCATGGGCAGGGCAAAGCCACCATGGGCAGAGCAAGTCACCCGCAAACGAAGCAGATCCGCCCGTGAATGGAAGTGGAGCCACCTGTGAACAGAAGCAGACCCGCCCATGAACGGAGCAGAGCCGCCTGCGTGGTGACCCGGCTTGGCACATTGCCGCAGCAGGGGGAGAGAGAGCAGACACAGAGGAATGCAGAGAAATGAACAGAGCAAGAGCAAGCAGAAAGGGGAGGATATGTAACCAAAAAATAAAAAAAATAAAAAACAAAAATAAATAAAAAATAAAAGCCAACAGATTTCTGGTACTTTGCATTGGCACCCCTTTGTCAGACTAATATAGATATTCTGTTGTTTAATTCACTAATTCTGTCCTCTACCAATTCAAATCTCCTGTTTATGTCTCTAACGTATTTTTAACCTCATCTATTGTGTGTTTCATTCCCATCAGCTCTTTTACTTTTATTTGCAGACTTTCAGTTTGTTCTTTATGCTCAACCAGTGTCTTCTTAATAACCTTCATCTTTTTAGCCTTATTTTCCTTCAACTCCTTGAATGATTTAGGAGATTTGTGTTATTATCATTGATTAGTTGTCTTAAATCCTGTTTCTTATCAGGATTTTTAATTTGATCCTTTGGCTGCACCATATCTTCCTGATTCTTAGTGTGGCTTGTGATTTTTTGCTTATGTGTAGGTATCTGATTATGTTGGTGAATTTCCTCTACTGGTCAATTTCTCTCTCTTGTCTAGTGGTTTTGTTTCATGAATCTTCTTTGATTTTTGGTTCAACTCATTCTAAATCTTTAATATTGCCCAGCTTAAGTTATCAAAACAGGGCTAGGGACCCACTAATGGGCCACAGACTAAATTTAAGAGTGCATGGTTATGAGAGACTCTGAAAAGCTTTTTTACTTATCACAGTTTTCCAGCCTGCCAGCAGATGGCGCTCTTTGGCTAACCCTTTCATGGAGGTATATCTTTCAACCTCCACTTGCTGGTGATTCTGGTATGGCCAGAGCTGAGATTTAAAATGGACTCGGCTGGCGAAACTCAATGAAGAGAAACGACTTTCTGCCTTTCATGGCACCCTTCCTCCTCTCAGGGTGGAAGATGTTCATTCACCTCTCAGTTGGCCAGTGAGTCCTGGATTTTATCCTGGCTGTTTGCTTTGATGGTGGAGGATGGGTGCCATTCCCAGCCTTAGGGGTTAGTCACTTATGGTTTTCTCTTCAGCCTCATTTTCTCTCTGACCCTCTCTTTCTGGAACACTACACAGCATTCTTCTGGTCTGCAGGCCCCTAAAGCAGCTCCCTCAGAGAGCATTTTCCCTTCTGTTGTTTTTGTAAGAGAGTTGAGACCTGCCACCCTACTCTGACACCACCTTCCTGGAAGTCTTCTGTCAATGCACTTTTGAAACAGTAATATACAACCTTTTAACAAGGATTATTGACACTTATAAATATTGCACTGCCCCCCCCAACCCAATGCCTTGTATATGATTTAATTTTACATAGAATCCATGAAAATATTTTGTCTCTACAGTTTTGATAAATTATTTGTAATTATGTATATATACAAATTTAGTTCATTCAAAGCTTGGAAAGATTTTCCTAAATGAATTACTTTTATTTATGAGTACATAAGTAATAAGAATTCCAATATTTATTTTAGATTGTACTCCATTTCTATTATAAGATTGTCAGAATGTGGTGTATTGTAAAGGACTTTGCTTCCTTTTCCAATGTTTAGGTTTTATTTTCAGTAATCACAAGTATGAGTGCCATGAACCCTGGTGCTTAGAGAGTTTATCAGGCCATATTTACCTCCAGTTTTAGCATGAGATTTCTTTTTTCTCATTTACCAGCAGTTCTGTAAACTAACTGGCAAAGGTCTTGAGTATTGAGGTTTATAAATTTGTATATTTACAAATTACAAAGCTGACTTCTTTGCAAGACCCAGGATCTGTAGGACTTGGGAACTTTTATAATTATAGATGGGGAGTTAGACTAAGTTAGAACAAAGAGAAGTGAGAAGGATTTTAAAGAGCACCAGAAGCTCAGCTTCTCCAATTTCAGAGACTCTACGAGTATTAATTTTTATATATGCTCTTATGTTTAAACTATTTGAATGGAGGTCTCTTAAGAATTTTCATTTGTTAATTCAATATTTAGAAGAGTGGGGGGTGGGTGACATTAGTTATTTTCTGTAACTTATTAACCTTTACCTCCTGCTCTTCTCAAAGATGCTGTACAATGTTCTTCTGGCTTCTGGCACTTCAAAATAGTTATTTCATACAGTCCCTGCCTGTTTAATAGTTGTTTTGGTGTAAGGACTAAGTCCTGGAGTTCCCTACTCCACCATCTTTCCAGAAGTCCCATTATGTTTAATCGCCACATAATAATATTCCATATAATGGATGGCTGTTATTTATTCAAGTGTTCCCAGTTGATACATATACACAGGTTCCTTCTTCTACCCCTTATGCAAACCATTTAATTTTGAATAAATGTTATATGTGTTTTTGTGTATATGTACTATTTTGTTTTTTGCATTGGAGGTACCTAACTAAGTAATAAAATCACTGCTGACAATGTAATTTTTACTGTTGATGCTTACAGTCAGATTGCCTTGTAAAATGTCTTTATAAGTTTGCTTTCCAACCAACATGGTGTGAGAGTGTCTGCGACCCTGCACCATTGCCAAATGCCTCTTGTTCTCAATGCATAGCCAGTAATCTCAGTGGGATTGAAGATGAAGACACCAAGATGGAAGTTAGACCCATTTCTTCATTGACGTTTTTCAGGTGTCTAATTGTTTCCTTTCCACAGAGTATGTCTTTGATCTTTGACATATACAACCCAGAGATTGAAGTCATGGTGTGAAAGTTTAAAAAACTTTGACCTCTCCTTAC
Source organism: Chaetophractus vellerosus (assembly GCA_004027955.1). Taxonomy (NCBI): domain Eukaryota; kingdom Metazoa; phylum Chordata; class Mammalia; order Cingulata; family Chlamyphoridae; genus Chaetophractus; species Chaetophractus vellerosus. Next base: position 8,201 of record PVKH010041944.1, read on the forward strand.
CATGGGATACTACTCAGCAATAAAGTGGAAGGGATTATTGATACATATAACAATGTACATGAATCTCAATAGAGTTATGTTTAGTGAAAAAGTCAATCCCAAATTACATACTGTATGGTTCCATTTATATGACATTCTTCAAATAGCAAAAATTATAGAAATAGAGAACAGATAATAGGTTTGCCAGAGGCTAATGTGAGGGTGAAAGCTGGAAGGAAATGTTTGTGGTGATAAAAGGGCAACATGTGGGAACTTGTGATGATGGAATATTGTGAAACCTGACTTTACCAAGGGCAATTTTCTGGTTGAGTCTTGTACACAGTAAATTCAGTAAAGGGAACACGGGTTCTTTTTGTATTATTTCCTACAACAGCATATGAGTCTACAATTATTGACAAATTAAAAGTTTATTATAGTTATATTATATATAATACATATAATGATATACATATATAATGATATAATGATTTTACTGTTAATATCACTAGCAAACAGATTCCAGTAATATTTATAAAGTATAACACACCAAGCCCAAAATATAGGGATCATCCCAGGTGTTGGACTCTAATTCAATATTTTTAAAATGAATGTAATTCACCATACTAACAATGAAGAAAATCAATTGGCTATCTCGATAGATGCAGAAAAAAAATGAAAAGGTTTCAACATTCAATCATCGGTGTTTACCCGGGTATACCAAGAACAGACCGGAACATACATAAACCGGAAAAAAAAAAAGGTATCTATAAATAAATAAATAAATAAATAAATAAATAAATAAATAAATAAATAAATGTGAAAAACTGAATGCTTTGCCCCTAAGATCTAGAACTTGACGGAGAAATCGTCTCTCTCCACACTCACAGGGAGTAGGAAGCCAGGTGGATCCTTGGGTTGTAGCCCTGGATGGAGAAAGTGACAAAGAAGAGGGAATGCCTCGAGAATCTGTGCTGGAAAGTAGCACAAGTCCATCGATGCTTACTGGAATATGGGTGGACTCCCGAGAGTAGCCGGGAAATGAGAGAAAGCGCAGCCAATCAGAGTGTCCTTGGGGTGCTGGGGATCACGTGGGCCCTCACGTGACGGAAGAGTCTGTGGTCCAGGAAGTCGCTGCATGCCAAGGGCTTTCCCTGCAGCCGGGAGGCACTGTACGGTGCATTCCAGTTTAGTCCTGTTTTCCGGAGAGTTCCCTGTCTTGGGTCTCTCGTGGGTCTTTTCACCTGGAGCTTGCACTTTCTCGTATCAAGTGAGTTACAGTTTTCCAAATATTTCTTGGCTGCTGAGCCTTTCTTTTTCTTGAAATTTTCTGCTCATTTGTCTGTTGGATCTTTTATGTATTTCTTTTAGATTTGAAGTTTTTTTTTAGGTATTCTAAAAATTAATCCTTTATTGAATCATATCCATTATAAGTGTTTTCCCCTAGTGTGGTTGTTGTCCTTTAATTTATTTTCTATTTATCTCTTGATGGTGTACTATAATGCAATTGACTGTATATATTGAGCTTGTATTCGGTGACCTGCTAAAATCACTTATTAATTTTAGTAATTTGTGAATCATGGTGGGTTTCCCATTCATGTTATAGTATCATACACCAATAACGGCAGTGTTATTTCTTTCTAATTGATTCTTACGCATTTTATTTCTATTTCTTACTTTATTTCTCTCTATAAAGTTGAATAGAAATAATAATAGCAGTCATCTTTGCCTGATTCTGATTCCAGGGGAAAAGCTTTCAATACTCTTGTATTAAGTATATTTGCTAAAGGTTCATTTTAGATTTCGTTAATCAGATTAAAGAAGTTGCCTACTTTTACTATTTTGCTATGAATATTTTTAGGAATAGACGTTGAATTTTATTAAATGATTCTTTACATTTATTCTTCATGATCATATGATTTTCCTTTTATTTTTCTAATGGATGATTTGCATAATTTATTGTTGAATGTTAAACCACCCTCAGAATTTTCAGTTTACTTCACTTGATATTAATGTATTATCTTTTCATATATGGCTAAATTCATATATTTCTATTTTGACTAGAATACTTATATCTGTTTATGGAAGATGTGGCTTATGGTTTTTCCTTTCTAACAATGTTCTGGTTGAATTGTATCATTCAGGAAATTTTGGTGTTTTTTTCCTTCCTTAAATGTTTAGAATATTTAATATATCTTGGACTGGGGTTTTCCTTATGGAGATTTTTTTGTTTGTTGGTTGCTGGGTGTGGATTTTGAATAATTGGTTCAATTTATATAACAGATACAGGAATTTTCCTATTTATGTTATTTTTTTATTAGTTTGGGTAAGTTTGGTTTTAAAACTTGGTCTGTTTTGAAGTCCATTGTCAAATGTTTAGTTCTAAGTGTTACATAAAAGCCTCTTAATTACCTTGTTAATGTCTGCAGGCTTTGTATAGAATTCTGCTTTGATTTCTGATTTTGGTAATTTGTGTTTCTTCTCTATTTCTTTTTCCTTAATCAGTTTTGCTACTGATTTATCATTTTCATTAATTTCTGAAAACAACTCTTAGCCTTGTTCATTTGTTGTATTTTTTTCTATTTCATTGATTTATGCTTTTATATTTATTATTCCCTTCCTTCTATATTCTTTCAGTTTGATTTTTTTTAATTCTTGAGAAGGAAACCAAGATTGATTT